>JAJIBD010033909.1:0-20049 GCA_021461705.1 Cryptotis parvus
ACATTATGTAAGTTCCTTGCATGCTACTTACTCAAGTAAAAGGATGCTGTTTGCTCTGATATGTTCATCTTGTAGACAGTTAGTGGCTCATTTGCAATCATGGTGCAATACAGTGTAACATTCACTTGTTTTCAGTCAGCGAATTTTATTTTTTTGTCATAATAAATAATTACTTTTCCAATATGAAGTGAAACCAGTGTTTTTTTTTTTTTAAGGTAAAATTTGCCAGAACAGACTTGAAGGAAGGAAGGAGGGAGGGAGGAAGGGGAAGAAGAGAAGAAGGGAAGAAGGAAGGAAGGAGGGAGGGAAGGAGGGAAGGAAGGAGAGGAAGGAAGGAAGGGAGGAGGGAGAGGGAGGAGGGAGGGAGGGGAGGGAGGGAGGGAGGGAGAGGGGAGGGAGGAGGGAGGGGGAGGGAGGGAGGGAGGAAGGAACCCACTTAGCTTACAACACAGCAGAGGAAATTTTACTTCGGGTGTATGTGTTGTGGGAGAGTGGGGCTCCGGGAAGATTGCGGTTCATGCTCAGGAGTGACCCCTAGTGGTGTTCAAGGGACCATACATTGGTGGATTGAAATGGTGAGGGGCTTGGGGGACTACAAGGCAAGAGGCGTCTCAAGCTCTGTACTCGGAGTATACAGAACTTGTAAGGATATATCGGTTGCTCAATGAACACCAAGTAGGGGTTTTCTAAAAACATGCTGGGACTGGAGAGTAGGCACACTGGACAGCAAAATTTCCTCATTTGACTCCTTTTCAAATCTTTCTCGGACTTGATTCCCCACCCTGCCCCCGCCCCAGCTTTGGGCCGTACCTAGTGGTATTTTGGGAAACCAGGTAGTGCTGGGGCTCCCAGCATGCACTCTATTCCTTTGAGCCACTTTTCAGGTCCAAGACTGGGTTTTTTCTATTTCTTGACCCATCCACATGGTCCAAGATATTGCAAGAGCTCCCACAATTTTATTTTTGTGTGAGGAAGATGTCAAATTATCATTAGGTTCTTCATTATATTAAAGATTTTAAAAGAAAAAAGAGGCCCAAATGGAGTGGCTTTTTGTTTTGTTTTGGAGCCCACACTCAGTAGTGCTCAGGGCTTCCAGCCGGTTCTGCACCAAGGATTATTCTTGGCAGGCTTGGGAGACCATATGTCGTTCAAGGGATTGAACCAGAGTCGGCTGTACACAAGGCCAGCAGCCTCTGGCTGCTATCACTTTGGCCCTAGAGTAGTTCTTTTTTTATATTTCTTTTTCAAATGTATTACTTTATTTTGGTAGATAATACTATACAGCTCAGTGCATAAGAATTAATAGGAATTAAACTACTTGATTCTATTTTTAATAATCTTTTATATTCAATTAGCACTGCCTGAATTCTCCCTAATGTAAAGGTGGAATTACTACCTCAGGCCCTGGGCTCAGTTGCTAAGCCAATAGAATGGGAACCCCAAGGATAGTTACTGTGGAACTGGAGAGACAAGAGCTAAGCCACAGGATGTGCCTGAGCAAATCAGACAAATCACTGTCCAGAGCTATTCTGAACGTCTACTATTTTAGCGTTTCTCATACCAAGCCCTATGCTAAACACACTTGTAACTCACTGTCCTACAATAACCTGTGATGGAAAGAGTATTCCTGTTCCACAGGGAGGGAAAAAACTCCGGACCTGCCCTGAGTCACAGGGTTTGTAGAAGTGACAGACTTGGGATTCAAAATACGTAAATGTGATTCTAACTCAGTTACTAACTATGATAGAGCCTAAAATTACCATGGAGAAGATACTAGAAAAGGAACTCAGCTCCAGTTTCTAGTTCTGAGAGAAGAAAAGAATTCCCTACTTTGGGACGGGAGCGGCTAGCCCAGTGAAAATGGGACTTGCCTTGCATGCAGCCCCTATGCCAGCCCGGGTTCGATCCTGGCATCCCATATGGTCCCCTGAGCACCAGGAAGTAATTCCTGAGTGCAGAGCCAGGAGTAACCCCGTGGCGTCGCCGGGTGTGACCCAAAAAAGCAAAAAAAAAAAAAAAAATAATTAAAATAAAAATAAATTAAAAAAAAAATTCCCTACTTTGTCCAAAAAGGTTCGAGGGTACACAAACATAATAAAGTTTCTTGGGTAACAAAGTCCAGACTGAGGGCAATACATTTCCTTTTTTGGACTTCTAACTTACAAATACATGAAACAATGTACAATAAAGTGAAGTGGACATAGGTATAAGCCACTTGTCCTTGCGCTCTTAGTTCCAAGTATTCTTCCCTGGAACCAGCTACAATTTGTTTCTTTTCTTTCCTTTTTTTTTTTGCTTTTTTTTGGGTCACACCCAGCATTCTCAGGGGTTACTCCTGGCTCTGCATACCAGGAATTACTCCTGTCCGTGCTCGAGGGAACCCGTATGGGATGCCATGGATCGAATCTGGGTCGGGCACAGGCCGGCGGCGCAAGGCAAACACCTACCCGCTGGGCTATCGCTCCGGCCCCAGGTTTGTTTCTGTTACCACTTTCCTTCAACATCACTTAAGGATACCTACTTCCAAGGACTTCACAGTGGACTTAGGGCTGAGACTTCCCCCACCCCAAACTCTCAGAACTTCCCAAGTACACCAGCACCACTGGAAGGTGCAATGTGATGGGTAAAGCTTAGCTTACCTACGCATCCCCTTTGTCTCCTGGAAACTGTGCCAAAGAGGTTGCTCAGATTTGAGCTGATGAAAAACTCAGATACAAATGGTGAAATTCTCAGTAACAATGTTGATGTCCAACGTGTCATCATTTCCAATGACCTCATTGTTCTGTGTGTGGATTCTCGTCTACACACAGACCTCTGCTTTCTAGCAAAATCTCAGAGAAATCATGGCTCAAGGAAGTAACTGGAGAACCGTGAGAACAACCATGGAGGTGGGACTAAAAAAGTTTTTACATTACAGAGTCAGGAAAAGACTGTTTTTTTTTTTGGTTACAATTTCATTGGAAAACACAAAACCCAAACCATCCCAATCAGTGACAGCCCCACAGTGTGCTCAGTCAGCGATGCTTTGGAAAGAGAAGTACCAGTCAGTATAGTGATCAGGAAGAGAGGATGGGGTGAAGGCACATGCCTTGCATCCAGCTGACCTGGGTTGAATCTGGCATCACATGGTCCCCTGAGCACAGCCGGAAGTAGCCCTGAGCATCACTGGGCGTGACTCAACACCACCTCCATCCCCAAATGAGGCTCCCAGCAAAATCACAGACCTATATTCCATTCCACAGAAGATAATTTTTAACTTCCTTAATTATTTTAAATTAGGGAGCAACTGTTTCTTCCCAAGAAAAATATTTATATTTATTTCAAAGAAAACTTAGATTTATAGAAAAATTAGCACGGAATATAACCATTTGTCATACTACCCATCCGTACCCTGCAAATTTCCCTATCATCTGGGATTAGTGTGGGATATTTATTAGGACTTAATAAGCAATGCTGATGTATGTTTATTAATTGAAGTGCAGAGTTTACTCTAGGGTTCACTCTCTTACCCTGCCTCCAAGGGTTTTGGCAAAAGGTGTCATTATACCTACAGATATTCTAGAACATTGAAATGTGCACATAGATAACCCAGATAAATACATAGGGCTTGTACCTCAAAAGATGAGGGTGTGAGAGAAACGACTCATTTGGGTTGAAACATACACTTTGCATGAAGAAAGCTTAAGTTCAATCTCTAGCATTACATGGACCCCTGAGCACTTCCAGGAGTGATTCCCCTAGCACTGAACTACGAGTAGTCCGGTCCGAAAAGGAAAAGATAAGGAATTCTGGGATGAGTCACTTTAGCTGAATCATTTCTGAGCATCCAGGAGATGGGTTAGTGGGAAAGTGCTTCCTTCCAAATGTGAGACTGCACATGAGAAACCCAAAGTGCCTCTGGCATGCATCCAGCAGGCTCCTGGCAGCTCTGCAAGCCGAGATCACCAGTACTGGCTGCATGGGCCAAGTGTGCAACTGAATGGTGTGACTGCTGGTGACCATGTGCGGATCACCACTGGGCCCTAGCTACCTCTGTACCAAATGTGTGGGTGCCACAAGCACAACCAGGCATGGCTGCATCCCCCAGCTATCGCTAACGGCATCAGAGGGAAGAGAGAAAAAGAAAAAGAATAAAAAGCATTTGAAAGATTGTCACATTGAGTCCATCTGGGAGGGTCAAACCTGGAGCCTCAGACCGTCAGAACAAAGGCCATGTGCCTGAGTTCTCTGCAGTGGACAGGGCAATTTTCTTAGGAGCCGGAGCCAGAGCTAGGGCTATGTAACAGCAAGTGGACAAAACCTAGGAGGGTCAGATGGTGTCAATCAAGAATATCTGGTGAGATCCCACTGATCATAGTTCACTAATGAAGTTTCTTTAAAATCCTTTAAAATTATATTTTTTCTCTGCAATGAAATCTGGTATAGTATCACAGAAAGAAAAAATATTACACTCTCTCTTTTTACACTTTTTGTCCAATTTTCAAGTGTGTCTGTCTCCTGAAGCTTCAGAGCCTTTTTATGAAAAACGACTTTCTTGGTTGTTGGCCTCTAGATGGCAGAACAAGACTTTGATTTGCTCAGAGGAAGCCTCTTGGCTATTTAATCTAAGGGTTCCTTTTGCAAAAAAGTTCTATTTGATAAATAAAAGACAAGATTATATACAAATTTTAATTTTGTACAGATAACACCTTACCAATCCAAAATCAAAGGGAATAAAGATAAAGTACATTCATGGAAAAATCTAAACAAGACCTTTTCTTAATTCCAAAATGTCTGATATTCTTACATTGCCAATTATCTTGAGTGATTTTCTAATTATCTTGCCAAAATATAGATCCCTCTAGACTGGCTTTAATGGATAGATAAGACATCTTGTTAATTGACATTTATTGTTTCTACTTAATGAATATTGCTGATGTCCTTGAAAATAATTCTCTTATGTAAACTAAAAATAGTGTTACATTTGCCTAGATTGCACATCTGCTTCCTGACATATTTCACCAGGAAGAAATTTCAAAACTACATTTTCAAATAAATCTGGCTCCTTTATTAGTAATTTTGGATTAATCACCTTAAAAATATTATCTGTCTAGCAACACTTGAGGACTAGCAGTGCTTGGGGTGAAGGGAGGAATCCATGGTCCTTGCATGCAACACGTGTGCTCCGGCCCTTTGAGGCCCATCTCTGAGGCCAATATATTTTATTTTGAAGTTAGCATTATAAAAGGCTGTGATTTCTATAGATGCTGAGACACGAAAGAAACACCCAGGTCCCACTTATCAGAGGTCACAAACACTAATAATTTTCATTTGGTTTGCGTTAGTTTAGTTTTGGTCATACCATAGGGCTACTCTCCCAGTGTTCTGGGTCCAGCACAAGGCCTGGGGAATGAAGCCAGACAAATTAAGTAGGGAATTAAAGTAGGCAAAGCATGTACTTGCCCCTTTAGCTCTTTCTCTGACCCTAACGCCACACCCCTGTAACTTAGGGCAGAGATGGCAAGACCCCAAGTTGGAAGAATCAGCAAGGAAGAGTCAAGCAAGCCGTGCAAGGCAAATACCCTCTGCTGTACTGTCACTTAGGCCCCTGAAAGTTTTATATTTTTTAATATTCATTTAGTATGTATTTATCTAGGGTACAGAAGAATTCTTGGATTTCTTCAGCTCTTTAGAAAATAACAAGAGGAAAAGGGAAAAGTATACAAAGGCACTAAGATTTCAAATTTTTTTGGGGGAGGTCACACCTGGCAATGCTCAGGGGGTTACTCCTGGCTGTGCAGTCAGGAGTTACTCCTGACAGTGCTCGGATAACCATATGGGATGCTGGGGATTGAACCCAGGTCGGCTGCGTGCAAGGCAAACACACTACCTGCTATGCTCTCGCTCCAACCCAGATTTTGTTTATTATCATGGTGAAACATTGTCACGAATACAGCCACCAACAGTCATGGGGCAGAGGGCAGTGTGTTGAGGGGAAAGTGGCTTTACATATTGGCCTTTAAGTATGCATATGGAGATATATCAATCGACCAATTTGTGAGACAGTACTCTGTGTAATTTTATTTTAAATTTTGGGTCACGCCTGGCAATGCTCAGAGCTGACTGCTGATTCTGCACTCAGGAATTACTCCTGGTGGTGCTTGGGGGACTATATGGGATGCCAGGGATCAAACCTGGGTCAGCCATGTGCAAGGCAAATGCCCTCTCTGCTGTACTATTTCTCTAGCTCCCCACCCCACGTGCAAAGAAAACGTCATACCGGCTGTACTATCTTTCCAGCCCCTCTTTATGTATTTTTATTTGTCTCCCTAGTAAGGAGACTTTACTCCTCCACAATGGTCTGGCTATCAGACAGCTGTGACCACAAGACAACTGGTGCCACAGAAATCAGTAGCACTGTGTGCCTTCATGCCATCTTAACCACCAGCTTATATGTTCAAGAAAGTTTTCTATTTTTAATATTCATTTAGTATAGATTTATCTTGGACATAGAAAACCTCTTGGATTTCTTCAGCTCTTTAGAAAATAACACGAACACAGATTCTAGGAAAGCACTGCTTTAATATGTGTTGCTTTAATGAAGAACAACATTTTTGTCCTAACAACTGGTACAGAAAATAGCAGAATTCATAAAGGAGGGGTCTTTGGGGTTCGTTTTTACCTTCCAGGCCACAGTGAATACATCTGTATACACGTCATATCATGTTTCCTAAAACCAATAATATTTTTTATACACAGTTACAAAGCCGTTCCTGGCTGGGTTTCACATGGACAGTGTTCCAACACCCATCCCTCCACCACTGCAAGTTTCCCTCCCACCATTTCCCACCCCCAACACCCCCACTCCCTTAGCCTGCACTTCCCACCTCTCTCTCTTTCTCTCTGTCTCTGTCTCTGCTCTCTCTCTCTCTATCTATCTGCCATCATGTATGTTCCTTTCCCTCCTTTCAGCATGAGGGTTTATCTAACGATCATTGTCATAGTGGTCCCTTCTCTGTCCTAACTTCCCTCCCCCACCAGCACTTGCCGCAGGCTTCCAACCATGGACCAATCCTCCTGGCCCTTGTTTCTACTATCCTTGGATGTTACTCTCATGATTTTGACTGTCCCCCTCCATTAAGGCCAGCATACATTTATCCCGTGAAAGTCCATTGGAATGGATTCATTTTGTCATGTCACAGTCAATTCTGTCCACCAGGATGTTTAAAATGTGTCAGGCTTCAAGGGACTAGGGATAAAATGATAAAGAAGCCCTGGACTCAGTCATAATAGATAATGTAAGCCACGGGAAGCACTAACTGAAAAATCATTCCAAGTGCATTACAAAGGAGCACTACAGGCAGAAAAAGAGCTCAGTGGGCTGTGGCGCAGGCATGGAGGAAGCCGGGTTTGTTTCCTAGCACTGCGTGTTCCCTGAAAACCACCAGGACAGGCTGTGAGCACTATGTGTGGCCCTAAAAGAGAAAGAAACAAAAACATGTGTTACCCTCTTGGGCAAAATGTCGAGGAGTTGAAGGTCTGAAGGAAAGAAACTTGGGTGCTGAGGTGATCAAGAAGACAATAAGGTATAAACTGAAGCTGCAGGATAAGCAAGTGGTTAGCTTGGTGGAACAGGCATAAAGAACATTCTAGGCAGAGAGAAGGGAAATTCTGGCAACTCTGGATCAGTTCAGAGGGAAGGAAGAAGAGGACGGGAGGCCCACATGGCCGGGAGGCAGGTGGATGCTTTTATTTTTATTTTTTATTTTTTTGGGGTGGACTGCAAGCTGCTGACCCCATTTTCCCCCTTTATTTCCCAATTTTATTACACCATTTTAGACATACACTTGCAAGATGCTCATGCAGAGTTCTGGTTCCACAGCATTCCAACATCCATCCCTCTCACCCAAACCCATCTCCCATCACCAATGTTTCCACCTCCCTCCCCCCTCCCATACCTCAACTACTTGGCGGGTTCTGTATGTCTTCTCTCTCCTCCCTATCTCTCCCTCCCGCCAAACTTTCCTGCACATCGTGGACGGCAGTGGATTAAAGGACATTACTGTTTCCACTATTTTGATGGACCGCTCGGACGCTCCAACTGGTTTTGCTCTGTTAATCTGGTCGTGAGGTAGTATTCCAGCGTCCTGCTTTTTAGGCCTTGTTTTACGGACAGCTTCCTGACAGGAAGTTGTCAGAAAGCGTCTCTAAAAGAGACTGATTTCTTTGGTGGCTGCTTCCAATTTCAACCGGAAAAAGAAACCAGTTTCTTTCTTTGTGATTTCTTTTTAAAGGAAGGAAGGCATCATGATTCACAAAGTTATTTCTGAGTCTCAGGTATACAAAGTTTCAACATTGACCCCTTCACCAGGGTCTGAGTCCCTCCACCAATGCTCATTGCTCTCTCTTAGCCCATCTTCCCTCTTTGGCAGGGGCCTTTCCCCGCTTCCTTTAGGTACTTGGCTTACCAAACTGTAACTGATTTGGTTTATTCCTAACTCCTTCCCACCTTCCGGCACCTCCCCCCTTCTCAGAGTGGCCACTACCCTCCCATTATTGTCTAAGACTTTCCCTTCCCTGTCACCTGCCATCCCCACACCTGCCCCAGTAGCTTGCTTCCTCCCCTGGAAGACCAGTTCTCATGTTCTTCATTTCTATCGTCTTTGGGCACTTTTATCCTACTACTGTATGTCTTTATATCCTACATATGAGAGAGAGCATTCTGCGATTGCTCTCTAACTTCTCTCAGCTTGATTCTCTCTAGATCCATCCACACAGCATCAAACTACATGGTTTCATTTTTTTCTTAGGGCTGTATAGTATTACATTATGCACATTACCAGTTTCTTTACCCAGTCAGCTGTCCTTGGGCACTTGAGTTGTTTGCAGATTTTAGGTATTGTGAAACATGCTCCAACGAACATAGGAGTGCAAATGTCTTTTCAACATTTTGTTTTTGGGGGCCCTTGGGGCACATTCCAGGAATTAGCATAGCTGCATCTTATGGAAGGTTCATTCTCTTAGTTTTTTGTGGAATTTCCATAAAGTTTCCAACAAGGGAAAAGTTAAACAAGGACACTCCTAAAAGCTAGTCAACATTCTCACTAAGTAGTGAAGGAGGGTCCCTTTTCTCCCGATCCAAGGGTCTCTTTTCCCCAGATCCACAGTTGCTTTGTTTTTTTTTTCTTTTGATGTGTCTGTTGTTCCAGAGTGAGGTGATACCTCGTTGTTGTCTTGGTTACCATTTCCCCATGACTAGTGATGCAGAGCATTTTTATCATGTCTTTTTAGCCATTTATACTCTTCTTTAAGGAAGTTTCTGCTTATCTCTTCTCCCCATTTTTGATGAGCTTGAATTTATTTCCTTGTGAAGTCCTGATAGTGTCATTTGGGGGGCGTAGGGGTCATACCAAGCGATGCCCAGGGGTTATTCCTGGCTCTGCACTCAGGAATTACTCCTGGCATCCTGGCAGTACTCAGGGGACCATATGGGATGCCAGGGATTGAACCCCGGGTCCGGCTACGTGCTGGGCAAACACCCTACTGTTCTATTGAGTGGACCCCTGTTGGGGCTCCGCCGGGTCCCCGACAGTGTCGGGAAGCGAGTTCCCTTCTACCTCCGAAGCTGGCGAGAAATGGATGAAAACTCAGGAATCCGATGCAGTTTTAAAAGGCTTTACTTATCACAAGTTCAGGCATACAAATCAGCAAAAGGAAAAGCCCGGTGCTTAGGATTCCAGGCTAGAACCCCAGCCACGTGTAGGCCAAGATGGCGGCTACCACGTGTAAAGGCTTTGTAAAAGGAGAAGAAGACAAGACTTCCAAGAAGGGTGAGCGCTCACAAAGGGAGAGCTCACAAAGAAGCGCGAGAGAGGAAACCGGCTAGTTTATACCCCTGCAACTCAGACCTTCCTCCCACTGTTATGGAAAGCAGGGAGGGTCAAATGCCCTTAGGTAATCCCTCCCTGCACCTCACCTAGGCCCTTTAGTATGCTAATGTTTTGAGCCAAGATCTGCCTGGAAATGCCTTTATAGTGTAGAGAAGGGGGTTTCTGGAGATGGCATGTCTCTGTACCAAAGACTAATACTAATGCCAGTTAAATATTTCTCCAAGCCTTCACAAGTTTCTTCTACTTCATTGTAGTTTTGTATTTTAGTTGCCTTTGAGTATATCAGGGAGCCATGCTTGTTTGCTTGGAAGCAAACAGCATTTCTCTCTGGTCTAATTACCCAGGGGTCCTGCATGGCCAGGCTAATATGCTGGTAAGATCTAGCTAGTCCCACGATGATTGTGGTAGCATGGGAGAATATTTATACCAGCTAGTACAGCATACATGGTCAGATAAACTGCCACATTTAGACTACCCCCTTATCTATGAAGTGATTTGCAGGAGGCAATCCAGAGCAGATGCAGCGGCCCTTAGGAGTCCTGCAACAGACCCCCTGTTTTATATATCTTGGGTATTAACCCTTTATCAGATAAGTGGTGGGCAAATATTTTTCTCCCAGTCTGTGGGGTGTCTTTGTGTTCTGGTCACTGTTTCCTTTGAGATGCAGAATATTCCTAATACAATGTAGTCCCACTTGCTTAACCGATGGTGTTGATTGAATTCTTAAAGACACCTCTAGCTTCAGCTTCATGAAGAGTTCTACCTATGTTTTCCCTCAATGTAACTTATGGATTCAGGTCTGATGTTGAGGTCTTTTATCAAATTAATTTGACTTTTGTGTATGGTCTTAGAAAGGGGTCTGTGTTTATTATTTTCTTTTATTTTATTTAAAAAAAAAATTTTTTGCATGTGGTGAACCAGTTTTCCCAACACCATTTACTGAAGCGTCTTTCCCTTCTGATTCTCTTGTCTTCCCTATTAGCCATGTTCAAGAAAATGAACATGATTAAGTGCATCCCTTTTAATTCTTTTCCAGTCAAAGTCATAGCTGAGCTTATTTACTCAACTCAAGCTGAGCCAAGTACATAACTGGCTATTTATTTATTTAGAATCATCTGTGACATAGAAACATATTGGATAAGTTGAGAGGTTAAATGTTCAAGCTTTAAAGTGTTGGAACAAAATCTGTGGCAAAGATGTTTGGTATCTGGTGTCAGAAGATTCATGCAAATTCCCTGTGCAACATATCACTCTAAAGCCATGTTCATGCTTGTCCTCTAACCCTGCAAATTTTTGTTCTCAAACTTCTGTCAAAATGCAGTGGCTTTTTTCCCTCTTGGTCTCATCCCAGAAAATAGGACAGCAACAAAAATGTGCTATTATTCTGTGTGTACTATGTTTGCCAGTGGCTTGGAAATGAATCAAATGGGATATGTTGGTAAGGAGTCCTTTGCAAAAGCAAACGGTAGAATGAGAGTGCATTGTGTGAAGACAATCAGGGCTTGGCAAGGGCCGGGCTCTGAACAAGGAGACTGCCAGGTGCCATCAACCGAGTCCAAGGTGCCAAGAGCGATTTGCGGAATGACACTACTCTGCCCGTGCTCATCTTCACGCCATGGCAGGACACCCTGTGCTGGCAGCTCATTTATCAGGAAGTAGCACCACTTGCATTGATAATGTCTCTAATTAGGAGCCTATTAGTCCTGATTGAAAGTGAGGCATCAAAGGTGTTTTGTCATTTGAGAAAAGAGAAACAACATCTGAGTCCAACCACCTTGGGGGTGGGGTTTCAGGATGGTTTGGCAAGAGGGAGAGTAATGAAGACATGGTCAGAGTAAATACCAGCCTTTATAAACAGTCTCCAGCCCAGCTTGTCAGAAACCCAGTCTACAAGGACCCGCCCTGCAGAGACCCACCCTTCAGAGGAGAGTATTTCAAGCCCAGGAATGCTTGAGCCTAAGACACAGGTACACCCGGCAGAGCAGAAACCAGCTTTCCCCGTTGCGTGGCCGCTGCGTCGCAGCAATTTACCTCCAAATTACTATAAACATTCTACCCACCCCTCCGAGAGAGCCCCACAAAGTAATGAGAATATAGTGCCCGCATGGCAGAGCCTGGCAAGCTGTCCAATGCGTGTTCGATATGCCAAATCCAGTAACAAAAATGTTTATTTTCCTGACCCGAAAGAGCCCTTAATATGGCAGCAGTAAGAAAGGCAAACAAGCAGTGCCTGATAAAATTTCCACGGCTGTCCTAGGCTGCCAAAACGAAGAAGGACTAAAATGACTGTCTGTACTTTCAATGCACGTACGCTGGCATCGGAAGCATATATTGAGGATCTGATGGTGCAAGCGCAAAAAGATCAAATGCGACATCATTGGTCTGACTGAGACAGAGGAGGCGTCAGTCGCATCATGCTGTATTTGACACCGGAGAAGAATTGTTCCTTGGAACATGTGATGAAAAGAGGCGTCGGTGGCGTTGGTGTCCTTATCAACACGAACATGGCTGTCAACATTGATTCATTTGAATGCCTAACAAACCGAATAGGACGATTACACTTGAGGAGATGTGGCCCACTGCCAGCAATTTCTATCTTCATTGTCTATGCACCAACATCCACATACAAAGAAGATGGAAATTGAGAAATTCTACATGGAATTGGAGGAGTTCTATAAAAAAGATCACACCTTCTACAAGATCATAGTCGGTGATTTTAATGCCAAGATAGGACCGAGAAGATCGGCTGAAGAACTCCACATTGGGACCCATGGCCTAGAATGGAACGAACAGGGTGAGAGACTATCTGAGTTCATCATGTCCACCAAGACTATTCATGGGAACTCACAGTTTCAGAAGGCTGAAGCGAAACGTTGGACATGGGAATCCCCTGGCGGACAGTTCCACAATGAAATTGACCACATCATCTTCAATCGACGGTTTTGTCTGACCGATGTTGCTGTCGTCCCCAAATTCCAGACAGGATCGGACCACCGTCTCCTTCGTGCAAAATTCTACTTCCCGCAACGGGGAGAAAAAGCTGCAATGTTTAAGAAGAGAACTCCCAGAACGACCACCAACTGGGAACTCTTTGGCACCATTGCGGCAACATGGGAAGATACCATCATTGATGACATCGATGAAGAATACAACCCGACTGGTTCAGCACCTCCATGATTGTGCGAAGAATGCCGAGAGAGAGAAAGACACAAAAGGCGCTTGTCTTCAGAAACTCTTGAGCTCATTCGCCAACGTGGCAAGGCGCGAGCCTCAGGAGACCAAATGCTAACGTCCAAGCTTGCTAAACAGTGCAGAGAAGCAATAAAAGCAGACCTCAAAGACAGAAGAGCAGAAATACTGGAAGATGCAGCAGAAGCCGGGAAAAGTATTCGCACTGCCCGCCTGTCCTTCGCCAACTATAAGACCAAGATGACTGCCCTCCGACGCCCTGATGGATCTATCACATCTTCCAGAAAGGCAATGGAGAAGATTATCCAGGACTTCTACTCAAATCTCTTTGATAGCCACATCCACCTGCCCACATACCAAATTCCACAGGATGGATATGTCATTCCCAACGTTCTCCCTTCTGAAATCCGACATGCCATCTCGTCGGTAAAGAAGGGAACAGCACCAGGCCCAGACAAAGTCAGACCCGAACACCTGAAGAATCTGCCATCGGTACTCATCAATACACTAGCTCGGCTCTTCACACGCTACCTGTCCGAATGCAAGGTGCCCTCCCAATGGAAAACCAGCAGGACAGTTCTACTGTTCAAGAAGGGAGACATTCACGACATCGGCAACTATCGCCCCATCTGCCTGTTGTCTGTCATCTACAAGCTGTTTACGAGTCATCCTGAACAGGATTAGCAGAACACTAGATGAAGGACAACCATGCGAGCAAGCAGGCTTCGGAAAGGATTCAGCACAATCGACCATATCCACACAGTAACCAAGCTCATTGAGGTTTGTAGGGAGTACAAGATGCCGCTCTGTCTCACGTTCATTGATTTACAGAAAGCCTTTGATTCTGTGGAGACTGAAGCAGTCATCGAAGCCCTAGTCAAACAGGGTGTTCAAACCCAATACGTCAAGATCCTTCGTGGGCTGTATTACGGATTCACCACCAGGATCTCACCATTCTACAAAGAAGTGATCATTGATGTCAAAAGAGGGGTTCGACAGGGTGATACCATCTCACCAAAACTCTTCAGTGCCACCCTCGAGAACATCATGAGACAATTAGAATGGGAAGGAATGGGAGTGAAGATAGATGGTCGGCAACTACACCACCTCCGCTGATGACATCGTTCTAATAACACCAAACATTAGCCAAGCGGCACAAATGCTGGCTGACTTTGACCGAGAATGTGGAAAGGTAGGTCTACAGCTGAATCTGAAGAAAACTATGTTCATGAGAAATGAACTAGTTCCTGAGGCCCCATTCACTCTCAATGGAACAAACATCTCTGAATGCAGCAGTTATGTGTACCTAGGTCGAGAAGTCAACATGATGAGCGACCTAAAACCTGAGCTGCGCAGGAGGAAGAAGGCAGCATGGAATGCCTTCAAAGGCATCGAAGAAATAGCTAAAAGGACAAAGAACCTCCGGCTCCGGGCACATCTCTTCGACTCCACCGTTCTCCCTGCATTAACATACGCCTCAGAGACCTGGGCCCCTACGAAAGCAGGATGAGAATGCTATTCGGGTCTCCCAGAGAGGCATCGAAAGAGCTATGCTTGGAATATCACGCGTCTCACTCAAGTGAGTGAAGGAATCGGAGTTCTGACCTCCGTCGCTATTCCAGAATCAGGGACGCTGTCTCGTTTGCCAAGGCATCGAAAATCAGATGGGCTGGACATGTAATGCGATTTGGAGACAACCGCTGGACTAGAGCCATTACCGACTGGATCCCACGGGATGTCAAAAGATCACGTGGCCGCCCACCTACAAGATGGTCAGACTTCCTTGTTAAGACCCTGGAAGGAACGGTTTGAGGCTCTTCATATTCCTGAATCAACCAGATGCCATTGGGCTACATTGGCACGTGATAGGGTCCAATGGAAATGTTACTGGCGCCCGCTCGAGCAAATCGATGAATAACGGGATTCAAGTGATCAAGTGATCAAGTGATAAACAGGAAGTTATAGGGGCGATTTTTTTTCTTTTTTGGGTCACACCCGGCGACGCTCAGGGATTATTTTCTGGCTCTTTGCTCAGGAATTAATCCTGGCAGTGCTCGGGGACCATATGAGATGCTGGGGATGGAAACCGGGTGGGTGGTGTGCATGACAAGCGCCCCTACCCGCTGTGCTAATGCTCCGGTCCCATAGGGCAATTTCTTTCTTTTTTTTGGGGGTCACACCTGGCAATGCTCAAGCGTTTCTCCTGGCTCTGCACTCAGGAATTACTCCTGGCGGTGCTCGTGGGACCATATGGATGCTGAGGATCGAACCGGGCCAGCATGGGCCAGCTGCATGCAAGGCAAACGCCCTACCTGCTGGGCGGTCCCTCATAGGGCAATTTCTTCAACAACCCAATTCCATATGGCCTTAGAGCTATTTACCATACCCGTTAGCATTTAGAGTGCTACATAGATGGTGCGAACTGTTTGCATGTGGAAACTTACAGAAAAATCACAATAGCCTGGGCCCGGAGCAATAGTACAGTAGGGAGGGCTTTGCCTTGCATGCGGCTGACCTGGGTTTGATCCCCAGCATCCCATATGTTCTCCTGAGCACCGCCAGGAATAATTCCCAAGTGCAGAGCCGGGAATCACGCTCTGAGCATTGACTCAAAAGACAAAAAAGAAAAAAAATCACAACAGCCTGGTAAGTTTTATTATTCTCCATTGACTGTCAGGACTTTATAAACCTAGGCCAAATGAACGAATCAAGTGATGAAGCAGAATTTAAGGAAGGAGAAATGAAGCTGGAGCTACTGGAGAGTATCGACCCAGGGCCTTAGGTATTCTGCTCTTTGCTTTGATTCTGTTTGGGCTATTCCCTTGTGTTTTTTGTTTGTTTGTTTGTTTGTTTTGCTTTTTGGGTCACCCGGCAATGCTCAGGGGTTTCTCCTGGCTCTGCACTCAGGGAATTACTCCCTGGCGTTGCTCAGGGGACCATATGGGATGCCGGGATCGAACCCGGGCTGGCATGAGCCGGCCGCATGCAAGACAAACGCCCTACCTGCTGGGCTATCGCCTCGGCCCCAAGGGCCATTCCTTGTGACTCTGAACTCAAGGCTTACTGCTGGTGGGCCTTGGAGGAGCCATATGTGGTGATGAAACTCCGGGTCGGCCACAAGCAAGGCAAGCACCCTATCCTCTGTACCATTGTCCCGGCCCTGAACTCAGGTTTTCTGATTCTGCTGGACTCTTTACACTATACCATATTTCCAGCTGACCAAAAGAAGACCACAAGGAATGATGTACCCTAAAGTTTCACGAAAAGAGAGAAGCAGCTTGAGATGAAAGGGCTAAGGGCTTATCGATGAGATTTGTCACTAAAATGAGGTCAGTTCTCACCAGGTATTTCTGTTATCTGCTGATACCTGAAATTCCCAAGGCTTAAGAGTTGGTCTCAAATCCTGTTGGAGTATTGGCAAGATTCATGAAAAGTAGATTAGTCCTCACATCTTCAGTTTGAATCTAAGGCAAAAAGACCTGGTTTTCCCAGGAATGCAGGGGATAGTTAGGTGATCTGAGATTGTATGTATAAGCAATAAAGAGATGGAGGAATAGAGGGTAGGAATGTTTGCCTAGAGATCAATGTGCAGAGTACCCTTGAAGAGTCCAACACAGTGTGTACGAGGAGTCAGGCAAAAGGTTGTCTGTTTATGTGTGTGCCTGTGTGCACAAATGCACACATCTAACTGGAGATGAGTTTAGCTCTATGCTTTTTCTTATCAAGTACCTATCAGTTTCCATAGTATTTCCCTTACATTCTCAGCATTAGACCTTTGTCCTGTAGTTCCACAGCGCTGAGTTTCAGGTTTCTGAAACCTCAACTGACCCTGCTTTCCCCCAACAAACTTAAGAATTCATCTGTGTTTTGGCCAGGGAGAGCATACACAATATCAGCCCCCAGTGTTATTCCATGCTGGCTAAAAAATGAAAAATAACAAACTGTCAGCTTCAGTAGTTCATAAATATTTTATTGAGCTTTGATTGGAATGGGAAAATTTGAAAAATTTGCTTAGCATTGAAGTTATAAAAAAATCTAGCCTCTAAAAAATAATTTCTACAGGCAACCTGCTTTGAATTATTACGGAGCAGAGAAAGCCAGAGCCACGTTAGAACCATGTGACAAGCACTGAAAGCTACATGTGTTTTTTCTAGCAGTTGTTCCTGAAGAGGCCCTGATGGCTGGGTGGATGTTCTTGATTAAATACAGAATTTCCTCTATTGTGGCTACAGTGCTGGGCTGATTCCCAAAAGTGTTGCTTTCATAAGGATTTGTGTATTAAAAAGACAGAGAAAGGTGCTTTTGAAAATGTCATATGATATGAATGTTTGTTGACCATTTGGGAATAAGGATTTCAACTTCAAGATAATTATACCCCATTTGGTACACCTTATGCGGGTATTCAGAGGTTAGCAGGATGGAAAGTATATCGGATTCATTCATTCCCAAAGGTGCCTTCCTGTACTATGTAAAGGTTCTTTTGCTGAACTGTATTTTACTGACAAATATAGATATTATGGTAAAACTGGTTGGGTTTGAATTTAGGCTTTATTATTAACTGTGTATTTTTGGGTAAATAATGTGACTTCTCAATATTACCATATCTGCATAAATTCATGAGAATGTAACCATTCTGACTTGACTGAACAGTGGAAATGAAACAAGGTAATGCTATATAGTGGTTCAAAACTTGTGGTATCTAGCGTTTTCCAAGGTTTCCCCCCTGAATAGCTCCTTCATTAATTCTTGTAGGAGACATTTATTGACATCTTTTTTTTTTAATTTGAAAGATGCTCATGTAGAGTTTGGGTTCTACAGTGTTCCAACAAGCACCCTCCACCCTAACCCATCTCCCATCACCAATGTCCCCACCTCCCCCCCCCTCCCACACCTCAACCACTCGGGCGGGTTCTGATTGTCATTTCTTTCCTCTTTATATCTCCTTCCCACCAAACTTTCCTGCTCTTCGTGGAATGCAGTGCATTAAAAGACATCACTGTTTCACTATTTCAGTGGGAGAGTCTCATCCGGCTGCTTCGGGACCCCCCAGAGGCGACGGGCCCACTCCCAAAGCCCATCTGCCCTCCTCGGGGTTCCATGGTCAGCTAGGCCCGGCACGAGCCGAGTTCCAGCCCATTTATTGACATCTTAACAATATTTCAGTTAAAGTATTTAAGTTTCCTTCTAACTCTAAGCATGATTCAAGGATTCTTTTACATTAAGCCTGAAATGGGTCTTCTGGGTACAGAAATGTGTGTCTGCTCAGATCACAGTCCTGAAAAAGAACTAGGACAAGTCTCCCTGGCTGCTACAGTAGACAGAATGTGATAGGTGTTCTTATTTATGTGTCAAATGCAAAGTTTAACAACTTAGTTATAGTTGACTCTGCATTAGATCCTGAATGGAGAGGGTTTAAGATGCGGGATCACATAAATACAGGCATGAGGTCAGAAAGTAAACAGTCTGAGCCATCTGGGCAATTCCACGAAAGCCAGGGAATTCATGAAACCTGTGGACTCAAGCCTGATAATGAGGTAGGAGCCAGTGATTACTACAGAACTTGCTTGAGAAGCTAAGAACTTTGAAATCTATTTTACTGATTATGAACTGCCATCAACAGTTAAGAAGAATGGGTAAATCAGTCATTGTTTTTCTTCCTTTTCATTCTGTTCCTCATCTTGTTTCTATTTAATCCTTGAGACTGATGAAAGGAATACTTTATTTTAAAGCAGGTTAGCAATCACCTAGTCCTAGCCTTTCCCTTCCTTACACTAAACCTGCCGCTCTCTAAGCAGGAAGTAAAGGCTCTGTGAGCTTATTTACAATTCTCTGTTATCTTAATGTACATTTGCATATTATAAATGGGAGATTCAAAGAGAACATTCTTCATAATATACACTCTAATGACTTGAGCATCTTATGTGTTTAGTTTTGAATAAAAACATTATAGATCAAATTCGCTTGGGTCAAATGTTGATAATATAAAGTAATTAATAACTGCTTGCTTATATTAGCACAAAATGAATTCTTTTGAAATACTGCTTCCTTGTGGGGCTCTCTCAGAGGGGTGGGTAGAATATTCATGATTTACCACCAGGATCTCACCATTCTACAAGGAAGTGATCATTGATGTCAAAAAAAGGGGGTTCGACAGGGTGATACCATTTCACCAAAACTCTTCAGCGCCACACTCGAGAACATCATGTGACAATTAGAATGGGAAGGAATGGGAGTGAAGATAGATGGTTGGCAACTACACCACCTCCCTCTTCACTGATGACATTAGCCAAGCAGCACAAATGCTGGCTGACTTTGACTGAGAATGTGGAAAGATAGGTCTACAGCTGAATCTGAAGAAAACTATGTTCATGAAAAATGAACTAGTTCCTGAGGCCCCATTCACTCTCAATGGAACAAACATCTCTGAATGCAGCAGTTATGTGTACCTAGGTCGAGAAGTCAATATGATGAATGACCTAAAACCTGAGCTGCGCAGGAGGAAGAGAGTGGCATGGAATGCCTTCAAAGGCATCGAAGAAATAGCTAAAAAGGACAAAGAACCTCTGGCTCCGGGCACATCTCTTCGACTCCACTGTTCTCCCTGCATTAACATATGCCTCAGAGACCTGGGCCCTACGAAAGCAGGATGAGAATGCTATTCGGGTCTCCCAGAGAGGAATCAAAAGAGCTATGCTTGGAATATCACGTCTCACTCAAGTGAGAGAAGGAATCCTGAGTTCTGACCTTTGTCGCTATTCCAGAGTCAGGGACGCTGTCTCGTTTGCCAAGGCATCGAAAATCAGATGGGCTGGGCATGTAATGCGATTTGGAGACAACCGCTGGCTGTACTAGAGCCGTTACTGACTGGAATAAAACCAAGAGCTGGTTCTTTGAAAAAATTAAACAAGATCGACAAGCCACTGGCAAGACTTGTAAGGACAGGGAAAGAGAGAACCCAAATAAACAGAATCAGAAATGAAAATGGTGACAT
>JAJIBD010033910.1:0-36520 GCA_021461705.1 Cryptotis parvus
AAACTAATACATTTATGTCAAAACATGAGAAATAATTGTTTGAGAACCTTCAAGTTCTCATTTCCTATGTATAAGAATGTGGTGTTGTCAATATCATTGTTTGATTCTTATATAGAGCAAATCTTGAGCATGGATTGCCAAAGAGCTTGAGAGCTTGATCTTTCATTTTCTATTCACCTTATATTGTCTACAGTGATTCAGGCTAAAACTCCCTGTGCAGGAGTAACCCCTTCTTTCCTTTTAAGCAGCACAATTTTATGTCTTGATCATTGTAACCCTATTCCAGGAATGAAAGCAATATTTTTGTAAACATTACCAAAGTGCATGTACTTGCTAAGTCACCAACACAATTTCTAATATTCAAATATTTATAGAACAAAGAAGTACATGACAAACGTCTGATTCTTTGTCAACAATATTTGTAAGCAAAGATCTCATTAGATGGGTTAAAATAAGATGTTATTTTGGTGGGGTTAGAAGAAAGTCATTTGAAAATAAGTGCGCATGGATTCTCTCTGGTTCCAAGACTATGTTTGGTGCTAAAATTTATGTATGTAAGTGACTCTTATCTGCACTTATTTTTGTGTTTTTTCCATGAAAGTGCCTACTTCTTTCCTCAGTCTCAAATTACCTTCTCAGTTTGGAGTGCCATAGTTGTTCCCACAGTTAAACATGACATATGGGACAAAAAATTTCCTCAGAGCCATGTGACTGGTAAATTCCTGTATACACCTTTGGGGACTCCATTTTACTGAGTCAGATGATTGGTTTCTTCGTCTTTGACTTCACGTGTCATAAAATTTAACTTTATGACATAACACTGACCTTTCTTACTGCCTTTCTTACTGGCCTTTCTTACTGCCGCTGAAAATTATTCCCGGGTTATATTGTTTCATGTTTATTTTTCATGATTAATTGGGGGATTAAGAAGTCTCCATCTAAAAGGAAATCGAAAGGGAAACACAGCCTCAGGTAAAATGGCGTCTACTATCATCGTTCAGGTGTTCTTGTGCATGCCCTCAATCTTGTTATCTTTTTAAAAATAATTGAAAAGCAATAGCAAAATAAAAGAAGTTTCCTGAAATTATGGTAAGCGGTACAATACTTATTATCTGCATTTCTAAATTCAAAATCAATTAAAATTACACTAGCTACATTTTAGGAGTCCAGGAACATGGGGCTTGCAGCTAGCATTTTGAACGATGTAGAGAGGAAATCCTTCATCACTGAAAACTCAATTGAACTGTAATCTCTCAAGCCTCATGTATACACATTTGCTATCATTTTTAGTCTGGGAAAATGTGCTCCACAGTCAAATTGCTAAATGCCACTTGTCTTAACCTGCACCTGTTCAATTTTACTAAGAATTTTAAGAAAGCTCTCATTTGGGGTAAACAACTAGCAAGTGACTGACTTGGAAAACAGGAGAGCTACTTTCATGGTTTAAGGATTCCCAAATATCCTTTATAAAAGATCTGATAATCCCTCTTAGACAATTGTCTCTAAGACTCTTGTCTGTTTTTATGAATTTCAATGAATTTAGGGAGTAAGCAGAAAACTTGTTTTCCTATTAAATATTCAGAAGAAGTGTACATATACTAAACTCTCTAATAAAAGAGCCCAATATAATGCTCTGTTCAGTAACTATCATATCTTAATTACCTATACTTAATTTGAGTGCTAGATTCCTTTTTAATCAAAATAATTCTCCTAATAATTCAGCCTTTTTAACAAGTGCAAAAACTTTCATTAAGTAATAAAGGTCCAGGGATTTTTATGAGTCCAAAATGATAGAAACAAGAGGATTGGTGAATAGGAAAAAAAATATTTTCATATAGGCTGAATACATAGATCAGATCAGAAGGAAATAAAAGTCTGATTCTATGACTAAACTGCCAGAGGAATCCATTTATCCCCAAAAAAAATTCACAGCTGTGGTTCTGAGATTCACAATTATCCATCCTTACACTCTAAGAATCACAAAACATACCTATAACTACAGATTACCCGTAGTTAACCCCACTATTAACCCCACTGTGCATCAAGATACTTAGATGAAAAGAGCAAATATGAACAGTAGTCTGTCTCTCCACATGAACAAGTCCCATCCAGGATTAGTGGAATTCTTTCCTTAGGATAGCTGCGCACATGGTACAGGTGAACAACAGCAGGCTCAGAACAGCTCTAGCCCTTCAGCTCTGCTCTCCTGGAAAAAGATCCATCAATGGTCAGGTGGGAACCGATACTTAAGGAACATAATATCAAATGAGACCATTTGTATCTTGATTTTAATAGTTCATTGACATTTGGGTTTTATCGGGTCTGTATAGTTTTGGTTTTGATCAACTTTGCCTTCACTTAGTAATTTGACTTTTCAGTCTGATTGTAAGATCTGGAGGAATCTACACATGCTTTGCTTCAAAACCTTCCTTCATGCCTCTTACGTGTTGAACTATTCTAAGTCAATTTTGAACCCCTTTAATACTCAGCTACCTCCCCAGGAAAGGTGAGCTCTTTTCAAAGAAAGATCTATGAGTAGCATGTCAGATCATTCATGATGGCAATGCAGAAAGTTTTGCAATACTTCAAAGTAGTTACAGGCAATATGTCTCCTTTCTTTAAACATTACCATTTTTCATCATTTTCCTGAATACAGCTTTTGTTAAGTCATTGCTTACATTAGCTTCATTTATTCTGTACCCTTTGATATTAAGAAACTTAGGCACGGTGAGATTAAGTAACATACCTGCATTAAACGTACTGAACACAGAGCTCTAGATGTTGAAAACAGACAATTAAACCCAACTTCCCTAATTCCAGACCCATGGTTTATGCATGGGTTTGAATACATGTATAAATACAGTAGGTGTAATACAGTAGGCATAAATACTGTATTTAGCTTAGCATATGTATAAGCAAAATCCAAGAAAGGGATCACTTATTCTATGTAAGTAGATAATTAACATTCACCTAGTTAATGGGAGGTGATTCATACTTGACTATACCATTCAGTACAATGACTGTTGAGCTTGGATTGAGATCTCATTAAATGTCTCTTAAATTGACATTGAAAAAGTTTTTCATTTCTTTTCAGTGATGATTACCATAGCACATAGCTGTGCATTGTATGTCTTATTTTACAATACTATGGAATTTTCTTTGAGACTTATTTAAAAATCTTAAACAATGAAGAACACACACAAAATTAATGCATGTATGCATGCATATATATTTTTATCATATGGTCATGCATTTTAATTCTTTAACAAGCATTGAGAGAAACAGAATAATTTCCATTTTCACACACAGCACACGGATATTTTTTTAATTTTGAAATTTTAACTTCTGATCACTTCTCTATTGTAATGTTCTGTTATTTTTTGAAAGAGTACTGGGCTGGGAGTAAAAAAGCAACAGAATTAAAATTTTGCCGCCTCCTGCCAGAATTTTCACTGGGCAACATGAACAGTCAGAGGAGATGAGAATGCAAGGTTAATCAGATAATTACCATTTTTGTGTATGTGTATCTAAATCTGTGCCTCCCCGCCTTTCCTCACTGAGCAGAAGATTATAATCATCTCTAAAGCCTCAGGTTTTTGCTTCTCTGCACAAAAATGAAATCAGTGGTGTGTAGCTGAATGTGTTCCAGATAGCAATAGCGTATCATTAACATATCAGTGACAGCAACAAAAGATACATGAAAACAAAAACATTGCAACAAATAGAGGTGTGTAAGAGAAACAAAAGGAAACTACTTTTCTTGTTGCATTTGGAAATACACAGTGAAGTCATCAGAGTTTACTTTAGTAGCCAGCCATAGTACTCTGCAATCTATTTGGACCCCTATCTCCCATGTATAAATTATTGTGTGGGACTATATATAACCGGAAACATTAAAATAGGCCAATTGAGAAAATAGAACTGCATATGGATAAAATATAAAGTGGCTAGGGTTTGTGTGTGTGAATCCATTTGTTTCCAGTTCCTTAGCAGCTAGAAATATTCATGTCTTTCAAGAGGAAATTGTCCTCCATATGGTGATTCCATCATACTCCATCCTTAAAAATTGTAATCTTCCCATCTTGTGGTGTTCTTGTTGCCTAAGTCTTAACGTCATTTGCATGTGGTGGAGGAGAGAGCGGCTTTATGAGACTTGCCTAGAGATACCTTACACATGACATGGTTGGAATAAGGTAGGATACCAACACGGAATACAAGTCAGGCTGGGATATTCTGTCAATCTTGTCTCTAACTAAAAATACAGAAAGAAAAGAATCAGGTTTGGTGAGCAGCTAGAAATATATACCATATCAGGATTTTCTGCAAAAGCGTTTTCTGCAACATCTCAGATATTGACTAGATAGTTCAATTCAGGCATCTGCAGTAATATAAATACCACAAAATCAAGTTATGGGGGTCTTTTTTGTTTTCTTAGTGCATATGAAGCTACTATGATCTAATAAGTGTTCAGTATCACTATGTCAAAAAATTGTACTAACAATTAAATGTGAAGCATAGGCATAAAATATACTCACCTTGTTGGAAAAATGGCATCTGGAGACTTGTTCCATGTGGGACCATCGTGGGACTGTCACAAACCTTAGATTTCTTAAAAGCACAGTGTATAAAAGTGCAGTAACAGAGACAATAAAATGGAATTCACCTGTATCTTATCTAGCAGAAGTGATTTCAGTTTACTTACAATATTTACTTCTGCATACAAGTCATCACTTGCATCACTTGTATCTCTTGCCTTCCCATTGTTCATTGATTTGCTCAAGTGGGCACCAGTAACATCTCCAAACATCCTGTTGCGTGCTAGTGTAGCCCAAGGGCATCTGCTGGCTCCAAGAACATGAAGAGCCTCAGACCATTCCTTCAGGTCATGGAAATGAGGTCTATAGTTGTTACTGGTTTTTGGCATATCAAATACAACATGGGAAGCTTGCCAGACTCTGCCGGGCAGATGTTATACTCTCAGTAGTAGGCTCTCATCTCATGCATTTACTGATGAACCACAATGGGAAGAGATACACTTATCTCTTGTGTGGAGCTCTGATGAGCTGTGGAGTCTGGATATTGATAATGGCAGCCCTCATGGTGTGAGGGTTCCTCTCGCTTCTTGAGAGGCTCTATTAGGATGGCGGGCTAGGGCTAGAACTCGCCTTCCCTCCCAGGTGCCTCATGATCAGCTGAGCACAGGAAGAGCCGGTAGCAGCTCTACCCCTAGTGTCTGAGTCTCTGGATCAGGCATATTTGGGCTTTAAATAGTCTTCTCTGTAGGGTGGCACTCTGGCAAGCAGGGCCTGAGATCAGCTTTTCTCTTGGGTGGAGCTCTGACAAGCTGTGGAGTCCAGATGTTGAAATTGGCAGCCCTCATGGTGTGGGGGTTCTTCTGGCTTCTTGAGAGGCTCTATTAGGATGGCCAGCCAGGGCTAGATCTAGCCTTCCCTCCTGGGCATCTCATGATCTGCTGAGCAAAGGGAGAGCCGGTAGCAGCTCTGCCCCGTGTGTCTGAGTCATAGAAGTCATACTCCTATCAATAGAAGACACTCAACTGAAAAAATTAAATGGCTCATACTACTTCAAAAGAAGAACCTTTTGAACTCTAAGTCAAATGACCCTCTTATGGTTTGATCTCATACGACCCTCTCCATAGGAATTCTAAATGTTACAGTTTTTGTGATTTTATATTCTCACTTTATATGAGGTGTTTTATTTCTTAGAAATAACATCCAAAAAGGACATTGGGATCTGTTTGGAAAAGGTAAGGCTCATCTGGCTGCATTTCTGCCAAATAAATAAGAACTGGGAAAATATTGATTGTGCCATACGAAAGCCATGGAGGAGAAGTCTCTCTCCAAATGGCTACATAGTAAATGATGAGTCTGTAACATGAAATGAAAAAGTCTTTAAAAATTAGCAACATTTTCTGGGTGGGAGCATGACCCACTTTAATCAGCACACAAAATAAATTTTTATGAAGTCAGAACATTTTTGTGCCAGTATATTCCCCCTCTAGTTAATTAGACTTTATTTCTGAATCTATGACGCATGCTCTAAAAATTCTAAACTATTCATAAATATATTTGAAGAACAGATTGAGATTTCATTATTTATAACTCAGTCAAGATACCAAACTGGCTAGATTGTAAACCTGCTGATACAGTTGCTTTTCTTCACCACTCTCTGAATTGTTGTTACTCAAGTTTCTAATTTATGTGCAAATTGAATGCCTAATGCATATAGTAAGCTCTTTTCTTTCTGTTTTTTTCTCAGCAATTTCTTATACAGTGTGGCTTAAACCACCTTTTCTGCATCTTATAGAAAGATAATTGCAACAAATGGATTTATTTTCTTTCTTTGTTTTTTGTTACTTTTCAGTGCTTTTATGCAAAGACTCAAATCTTCATTGCCATTTTTTAAAACTCAACTGAGAAAAAAATGCAAGCAGTTTCAGTGACCTGTGTTCAGAGAAGAGAAGTCAAGGTTTCAGCATTCTGTTTTTAATATTAGCTCTGATCTCAGTCTGATCATTGGCCATTACCTCAAGTAACATTCTTGGAAGGCTATATACACTTAAGGGGGATCCTCCTGCTTCCTTGGACCTTCAGACAGTATTGGAAGATTGGAAATCAAAGACAAATAAAATAGTTCCGTCACAGGAAAGTCCAGTAGGTAAAATGAGCATATAAAAAAATCACTACTAAACCAAGTTATCCACTTCTCATTCTCTAGAAATAAATACTTTCAAATACTAATCACCAGGGGAACACTGTGAGCACCACCATGATACAAATCTAGCTGGAGGAAAAGGGCATGAAATTGAGAGATGATTCAGCATACCTAAACTAGACCCAGATCAAGAGTGCCCTCAGGGGCCACCAGGGAGGAGTAGGGTTAAGTTTGATTACCAACAGAAAGAGCTCATTAATCGGAAGAATGTAGACCTGGTCACCTGATCAGGAAGCCTTAACAGCTGTCTTCTGCTTCTTATGTCTTTCTGCTTTGCTCAGATAAGAGTTAAGAATGTGGATAAGTATTTAAACACTACGGTGAAATGTATAAAGGAAGAGTGGGCTGGGGCTGGGGCTCTCTCAGTCCTTTAGACTTAGGGGCCCTAGTGCTAACTCTAATAAATCTACCTTCTGTCCTCTCTGTCCGTGACTCTGTGTGTCTGTGGTTTGTGGCACTCTAACAAATATAATTAAAGATTAAAAGATTCAAAATGTGTTAGAATGCATTATAAAGAATTATTTCCACGAAGAACAACTTTGTGAAACTGAGACAATATTTCATTATGTACTTGCTTCGTAACACCAACGATCATTATCTTATTATTTATTTATTTATTTATTTTTATATTTTATTATACTACCGTGAGATATACAGTTACAAAGAAGTTCATGTTTGGGTTTCTTCTTACAGTGTTCCAGTACCCATCCTTCCACCCGTACCCCATTTCCCACCACCATGTCCCCAATTCCCTCCCCCTTCCCCTAGCCTGCCTCAGTGGCCAGTTCTTTATCTCTTTTTCTCTTTCTCTCTCTCTTTTTCTCTCTTCCTTCTCTTACATATTGTGGATTACAATACATACATTTATAGGCTATCATGTGTATCTTTTTGCCTGTATTCAATGCTCAGTTCTAGACTGGTGTTATCACTTTCGACAATTATTAGCCCACTGTTCCCTTCTCTGTCTTACCTAACCTCTGACTCCCACACGTTTGTGGTAGATTCCACCTTTAACAAGACTTCCTGATCCATGTTTTACCTGACTTTGGATATTGGTTTCATTATATATACATCTTACATCTATACATACATACATATGTACATATATATACACTATATATATATACATATTTATTTATATCATGCAAATAAATACAGTCATTCTATATCTGTCATTTTCCTTCTGGCTAATTTCACTCAACATGATCCTCTCCATGTCCATCCATTTATAGGCAAATATAATTTCATTTTTCCTAACGGCTGCATAGTATCCCATTGTGTAGATGTACCAAGGTTTCTTTACTATCTATTTTTATGATCAAAATTTTAATGGATTTTTCCCTCTTTTAAACTCCATGTTTACAAAGTTGCTATAGGTATTTGTTACAGGTTGTCAAATTTCCAGCTCCAATCCCACCACCAGTGTCAACTTCCCTCCACCATTGTCCACATTTTCCCAACCAACCTCCAAACCTGCCCCCTTAGCAGCCACAAAATAATTTATTTTATATTGCTTCTTACAATTAAATGGCTAATGTCAATATTTTAAAAAATACTTCAGTGAAAGAAAAATGTGGGGAAATCGTTTTATCTCACCATTAAGTCCTGGTGAGGGTTGACTGGGCTGTTGTTGCTATTTGATTCTTCCGTGTCAATGCTTTTGGTTATTGAGCTTAGTTGGCTTCTATTTTACTTTCCCATCTAAATGGTGTGTTCCTACTTGGATGTCAGTATTATGAAATTTGGAGGTGTGGCTCCAGAAAGGCCAGAATATTTAAGTGGCCCGTGGGACATTTCAGCAGTTGTGGACTCAGGCATGACTGCGAGGGCTTTCAGAAGTAGGGAAGGAGTTGGGGGAGACTCTCTGTCCCACTGCAAAAAGACCCCAGAGTTCTCAGGCTGAACATGGGTGTACCTGGACTTTTCGGCAGTTTGGCATCTCTACGGAGTTTAACCAAGAGGCAGTGGCGTCAGGCCTTTAACATGGAGCAGCAGTGGTGTGTGCTGCTGCAGCTTCTGCAAGGAAGGTATTTGTCCTGCCCTGATTCTGAGGACACTCAAGTTTTCATCCAGGAAACCTTTGTACCCATTGAGTTTTGCAGTGAATTGAGCTCTTTCAAGATTTAATTACGAGTCTGTAATGCTGGGCCCATGGATGAGCTTACATAGTGATGGCTGTGAGATGTGGGGTCTCTCTTACTGTCTAAATGAACTACTCTAACCATACTCTCTTAAACTTTCTCTACAAAACATGAGCTCCTTTCTAGTAAACATGCCTGTCTTTTATGGGATTGAGTTATCTGTATGAAAGAAATTTGACAATGCAGAACATAACAATTTTTTTTATTAAGTATGGGTCATTATAAATTTGAGAAGCTGTTCATTAGCACTCACAGAGTTACTCTACAATATTTGTAAACTTTTTAAAAAATTTTATTAAGGCATGGTTTACAAGGTTATTAATAGTTGAGTTTTAGGCATACAGTGTCCAATACCAATCCCACCACCAGTATCAATTTCCCTCCATCAGTGTCCCAGGTTTCCTCCCTCCAATCCAGCTGCCTCCTTGTAAATTTAATTTTTATAATCTGGATCTCATGACTTCAGTGTTCTTGGCTTTATGATTTAGACATATAAGTACACCACAGTTATGCACATCAATATGCTGGAGGCCCCTACCCAATTACCTTCCATCCACCTCTTCTACTCCCCTCTAGATGTCTTTCCTTCCCTGACTTCTTTTATATGCTTTAGATACTCCCCCTTTGATACTTTGCATTCCCTCATCTTGTTATTCTATATACCACAAAAATGATAGAATTCTGTGTTTGTCATTTTTTCTTATGACTTACTTCTATTAACATTATACCCTCTGTTCCATTCAATTTACAGTGAATTACATGATTTTATCATTTGTTGCAATTGCATAGTATTCCATTGTGTATAAACATGTAAACATATATATATATACACAATGGAACACTATATATAGATGAACTACTATATAAATGGAATACTATATATATTCACACACATTATTATTATCCATCATCATCATTGTAATATTCATAATAATTATTATTATTATTATCCACTCCTTTATTATTCACTCAACTGTTTTTGAATTCTTACATTTATTCCATAGCCTAGCTACTGTGCCAAATGCTACAACAAAAAAATATCATTTTCAATGAATACTTGTGTGTCCTGGGGATAGATACCCAGAAGTGGAATTGCTGTGTTGTGAGGCAGCTTTATCCTTACTTTCTTCAGAAACATTCATATGTTTTCATAGGTTCTTAAAAGAACAAGAACCAGACTACATTCCCACAAGCAGTGGATGAGAGGTCTTTTTTTTCTGCCATATCCTGTCAATACAGATTGTTGTTTCCAGTTTTGGAACTGGTATGAGATGACATTTACATTTTATTGTCATCTTGATTTGAACTCCCTGATAATGTGAGATCCTGAGTACTTTTTCATGTGCCTATTGGCCACTCATCTGTTCTTTTCGTAGAAGTTTGTTCATTTTTTCTCTCCATTCATAATAGAGTTTTGAAATTTTTATTGTTGATCTGTGAGTGCTTCTATATTTTGGATATTAACCTGATTAACTGAGTATAAATATTTTCTCCTATTCAGTTAGGCATCTTTTAGTCCTAGCCCATGTTTCTTCTGCCATGCAAAAAACCTTTAAAATTTGATGTAGTCCCATTTGTTTATTTTTTGATCTTTTGCCTTTGTCAGTGGCATCCTATCATTGAAGACATTTTGTAGGTTCAAATCTAGCAGCATGATGCCTACATTTTCCTCAGTGTACTTTAAAGTTTCCAGTCAGATCTCAAGATCTTCAAACCACTTTGAATTGATTTCTTGTAAGGTGTGAGATATGTTTCTAGTTTAATTTTTATTATATGTGGTTTCCAGTTTTCCCAACACCATTTGTTGGATAACTATATTCTTTTGTTGTTGTTGTGGCTGTGGTGGTGGTGGTGGTGGTGGTTTATTTTTTTTTGGGGGAGGGTTAATCCTGCCTCTGTGTCCAGGAATGACTTCTGCACCCTCAGGGGATCATATGTGGTGTCAGGGATCAAATCCTAGTAGACCATGGGCAAGGCAAGTGCCCTACCCAATGACCCATGAAGAGGCTGTCTTTATTCCATTTCATGTATTTACCTCCTCTATCAAACATTCGTTGGTCATAGACATAGAGATTTGTCTTCAGGTACTTCATTCCAGCCATTGGTCAGAAATTCTGTCCGTAAGCCAGTACCATGCTGTGTTATTCACTATAGCTTTATTGTATAGCTGCAAGTTAGGGAATGAAATACTTTCTAATTTCTTAGTTCTCACTATGACTTTAGTCTATTCAGGGTATTTATGGTTCCCTATAAATTGTATTACTGAAGAATCCAATTCCCTGAAGAATGACATCTTAATTTGAATGAGGATTGCATTTAAGAGTATTATATTGAATCTACATATAATTTAAGTCACAAATCAATTCAACGCAATAATATTGATTTGTTAATCTCTTCAGCTCTGCTTAACCAAATACTAAAGGATTAGTCCTATGTTCCAGAAGAGAAAATATGTACTCTAGAATATGGACTGCCCTTTGTGACTAGCACTTAACAATGAAGAAAACATGGGGTCAAAATGTGATAAAGATTCCATCTAAATTTTTGAGCCCTGTCCAATTTTCAAATTTTTGAGTAAAATAAATTTTTGGTGTTGCTTATATTACTAAATTTTGGGAAGGTTTAGAGAACAAGCTTGGAGTTATGTGTTTGGAGTTAAGTTATTGCTGTAACAGAAATTTAAAAGATTTAACAATGACACTGTAGGATTTGGAAGGATCAGGAGGAAAGTTCTGATGAAAACTTAAGGTACCTTATAGATATTATTAAAAATACTGATAACCCATGAAAAAGCTATGTATTAATGCATAAGAGAAATGAATGAAAATTTTATTTCAAGCTAAATAAGACTTCTTGCTATGTGGTGCTAGTGAAAAGAATAGATGTAGTCACCTCTGAGAGATGACATGACATATAAGTTTATATACCGGGGCTGGAGAGATAGAACAGTGGGTAGGTCCTTGCCTTGATACAGCTGACCCACGTTCAGTTCTTGGTATCTCCAGCACCACCATGAGTAATTCCTGAGTAGAGTCAGGAGTTACCTCTGCACATCACTGGATGTGGCCCCAAGCCAGGTAAATCTTATTCTGTACTCAGGAGTTACTCCTGGAAGTGCTAAGGAACTGTATGGGATGTCAAGGATTGAACTTGGATTGGCTGTGTCCAAAGCAGCTGCCCTATTGCTGTGCTATATCTCCAACCCCAGTTTATTAACTTATAGTCCATTTCACCACAGTGTGTTCACCAGCACCACATGTAAGAACGTCCTCTCATTCAGTTTTAACTAACATTTTTTATTAGATTCTGTTAGGCATTAATAAATATCCCTTTCATGAATTGTCATATTGTTAACAATATATTTGATTTGGGACGAACTATTTACACTTGATGACCTGGATGGCCCAGCTCAGGATAAATTTAGGGATAGTAAAGAAAATACTCCCTGTCTTCTTCTAACTTAGAGTAAATGTTAGAAGAAGTAGAGATAAGTTGAAGAACAAAAATGTTAAGGACCCAGAATTTGCTTCATTTGAAAAAAAAAAACATTTTTATTCCCAGTCTCCCCAGATGGCAAACAATGCTAAATATAAAAAATAACTTCTGGGTAGATATAAAATCCAGGTTTCTGTCAGGAAAACATAGTCAAAAGTTTAAGTCTAGGAAGGGTATGAGCTTAAAACCCTTTGATAAAACCTGGAAAAGATTGAATTTGGTACCTCAAATAGACAAAAGTCCCTCTAATAATATTACAGGCATGCCTCACAGATTCTTTCCAATAAAAACAGAGCTTCTTGGAACCTTAAGGGTTTGTATCACAACAGCATTAGAGCAAGTCCAATTTAGACAAAGGCTTATCTCTATGAGACTTATAAGTTTGACTTTTTTTTGTAATGAAATGAATCCAGTGAGAGTCACGAAAAATCAGAGTTTTAGAAAACTGTTTTTGTGGAAACAATAGCAACTTGGACAGTATAAAATCAAGAGGCCTTTGGACCTTCACCATAATGGGCAGGAAACTTGTATAAAGCTCATATATTAATAGTTTTCTCAAACATCAACAAGAATTCTAATCAAGACAGAATGACCAGATGAGTCAGAGAGGCTTCAGACACACATCAGATATAAATACAAATAGGCTCTGAGTGAATGATGTAAGGAGTTCCAAGTCAGTTGTAGAGAGAAGAGGCAGGAACTGATATGCTAACATCCAGCAAAATAGACTCTCAGTCAATAAAAATTTCATGGAAAGGCACCAATCTGTAAGAATATATCATGATCATTAATATATAAGCACCCAACATCAGGGCTCCCAAGATACAACACATTTGTTTATAAGCATTAATGAATGTATTTATAATAAAATAATAATATTAAACAATATAACACAATAGTCAAAGAACAACATAATAGACAAATAGATAAAATAGACAGACAACAAAATAGGCAAAATAGTAATGGACAAAGTAGACCAATATACAATAAATTAGACAAAATAATAGGAAAATTCAGAATATTCTCAACAACAGACAATAAAATAAAATGAAATAAATAAAGTTGCAAATTATACCACAGACAAGTCTCCCAACTGCTAGGCCATTTTATTTGTTATCAAGGAACTTCTTTTACTGAGTGAAAGCCTTTTAATTTTATGTAATTTGTCCCATTTGCTTCCTCTTACTTTCATTTCTTTTGCTGACACATTTGTGTTTAGAAATACAAGTCTGATTATGAGCGTCATATTTTATGGTTTTTATTTTATGTCACTAATTGACATACACACACAGGGCAGAGCTGCTACTTGCTCTCCCTGTGCCCAGCTGATTACGAGGCATCCGGGAGGAATGGCGGGTTCTAGCCCTGGCCCACCACCCCAGCAGAGCCTCGCAAGAAGCCAGAGGAACCCCCACACCATGAGGGCCACCATTTTCCACATCCGGACTCCCCTCTCCTCAGAGCTCCACCCAGCAGAAGAGCTGAACACAGCCCAGTTCATCAATAAATGCTCGAGTTTTGAGGTGACTACAAAAATATTCCACCCGCAGGCAGAGCCTGGCAAGCTACCCGTGTCGTATTTGACATGCCAAATACCAGTAACAATTATAGACCTCATTCCCATGACTTGATGGAATGGTTTGAGGCTTTTATGTTCCTGGAGCAGGCAGATACCCTTGGGATATCTCGCATGTGACAGGACGTATGGAGATGTTACTGGTGCCTGCTTGAGCAAATCGATGATCTACGGGAAGACAGTGATATAGTTATTTTATGTCATTAATTTATTTTGAGATTTGCACAGGGTGTTTAGTGTACAGTGTTCAGTGAATGCTTTTTTAAATATACTCAGAATTTGTTTCAATCAACTGATAAGCAGAGACAGAAATACTTTCAGGAAGAAAAAAAATTTCTGTACTCACAGATCCCTAAAAACTTGAGTCAGACAGGGTCAAGTGGGTACAACAATGTCATTCACATCGAAGCAGCAAAAGAAAACCATGGACAATATTCTCTCTCTGTTTTAGTCTGTTTGGCATAATGAAATTAAAGATGCCACATGTATAGGTTTAGAATGGACTAGTTTGAACAATTTCAATAGGCTTTGAGAAATAGAGAACTTCCTTGGGAGGTCTGGCCCCTGGCTCTAGGCTTTTATTAGAGCAAGAGAGGAGTGATTTGACATGTGAAAACTCCAACAAAGGAGATAGTTGGGGGTGGGGGTAGGGCTTGGTTGAGTCACATATGAAAGGCACATAAAGCGTCATTTACTCTCCCTAAGAATTATTTCTGGTCAAAGTAATCCTCTTATCTTCAGCAAGGCCTCAGGTTGTCAAAGTATCACAAATTGTAGGGAAAAGAGATTTGGTTAATCTAACACCCAAAACACTGACAACTTGAATTCCAGCGAGAATGTAGAACAGGGTCTCTCATTCATTGTTGGTAGGAATGCAAAATGGTACAGTAACTTTGGGAGATAACTTGGCAGTTCTTACAAAACTAAACATAGGTTTACCATATGAGCTAGTCATTGCGCTCCTCGGTGTTTACCCAAATGAGCTGAAAATTTAGAACCTTACAAAAACCTGCATATAAATGTTTAGAGCAAACATTGAAATTCGCCAAAATTGAAATCAAACAAGATGTCTTTGTTTGGTAAGTGAGTAAACAAAAATGGTACAACCATAAAGTGGAATATTATTCAGTGATAAAAAGAAATGAGCTCTCAAGCCACAAAAGATACCAGAGACCCTTAAATACATTAAATACATGATGCTAAGTGAAACAAGCTAATCTAAAAAGAGAGCATAGCACATGATGAAAACAGAACATGTTGGATGAGGCAAACTGTGAAAGCAATAAAAAGAATCAGTGGTGGCCAAGAGGAGGATGGATGGAGTAAACAGACGAAGTATAAGAACTTCGTAATAATTATTTATAAAAAATTTTCATTTCTTTCTCTTACCTTTCTACCATTAACTACTGTTGCAATGGTGCTGGTCACACTTGGCTATGGTTGCAGTGTGGTGGTGGGGAGAGAGGCCATTGCACACTTGAGCATCAGCGGTCTGGGGTGCAGCTCCCCTCACAGGGCAGTACTGGCTTAGGGCACCCAGCTGCATGCTTACAGGCAAACCCTCTACTGCTGAGTTGTTGCCAGGTCCCAAGGCACTTTAGAACAGCAAAATTATTCTGCACAGTACGTAGGTTACTAGCTGTAGTGGTACAAACATGAGAGCACGTGTTGATCAAAACCCATAGAATCATATAAATGGAATGAATCATATGTCAGCATGAACCTTTGTTAACAATAATGTATCAATATTCCTAAATTATATGTACCACAGCAAAGCAAGATATTAAAACAATGTGTCAGAGCTGGATATATTAAAGAACTATATTTTCCGTGAAACTAACACTGGTTTTTAAACATTATGTGAAATAAAGCACACGAGAAAATACGTACATTTTGTATAAAGGACTAAAGGTCAATATAAAGGTTAGAAAAAATACCAGAAAGAGAAAAACACTATTTTCTTTCTCCTCTCTCTCCCTCTCTCTTTCCCCTCTTTCTTCTCTCTCTCTCTCTCTCTCTCTCTCTCTCTCTCTCTCTCTCTCTCTCCCTTGCTCGCTCTATCCCCACCCCCATGGGAAGGGACATATTCAGTCATCCTGAGGGGCTTACTTCTGGCTCTGTGGTGTTGGAGATTGGACACTGTGCAAGTGAAGAACCTTCACCCCTGTACTATCTCTCCAACATAGGGAAAGAAATATTTATAAAAAAATTATGTTGAAAGTGAACAGTAAATTTACAGAAAATAAATCCGAATTTATTTTCACCCTACCTACTAAACTCAACCTCAATACTTAACAACAGTAAAATTGACTTTGTTTTCAAGGAGCAAAAACTGGAAGTTGGACAATTCCAAGTGGTGCTAGAACTATCAAGCAGCAGAGAACAGGAAGCTTTTAAACACTCTTTTTAGATATGTGGGTGGAAACAATTGTTCTGGCAAGGTCTAGCCGCTTAAAATTTACACATATCTTTCAACACAGCACCTGTACCTGCTGGAGTATGTCCAAATACAATATGGCATAGGCCTAAAGGAGACACAGGAAAATAGCCATTATATAATAGTGATTTGAAATCATATAAATCATCTAAGAATGGATAATAAAATCCATATAATGAATAGAGCATTGCCTTTAAAAGTAATAACCTTGAACTATATCAATATATTTTAAATAATTAATATTGAGATATATGTATCAAGTAGAAAAACTAGCAGAATAATAACTGGGTATGAAAACCAGAATTGTATGTTGAGAATAATGTTTGAGAAACTGAAAGTTTTGATACCAAAAATGCAATGATAGAATGAAAACATGAACAGAAGCAATGAACACCAAGTTGTGAGGAACTTATTACCTTGCGAATAAAGGGGGATCTAGGATGCTTATATGTGAACCTTCTACTATATTTGTAATGTTTTACATCTTTAAATAATTCAGAAGCAAATATTGGCTAAATGCCACAATTTTATTTGCCTTTGGTAGTGGGTTACATAGCTGTTTGCTCTCTCTCTCTCTCTTTTTACACATACTCCCTATATATATTCTTTTCTATTTCTCTCTATATATATCTAGATATTTACATATATGCTTATTTCTCTCTATATATAAATATATAATTTTGTATTCTTCTGTGTGAAGTACATAACTAATAAGTAAAACAATGTGTAGATGTATAATGAAGCGTCTCTATAGATTTGGTCTTGAAAACAAGAAAGAGAAACTGAGTAAAATGTGTCCACTGACCAATGACCTCCTGAGAACTACCTCCATGATCATATAATGAGTTCAGTGGGCTCAGTTCAAGAGACATTGATAAGGCTTAAGCTGTCATGAGCATAAAGTGGAGAAAATGATGCCTGAAATGTCATTAGCAGGAATGACAAGGTCAGAAGCCCTTACACCCTCACTATCCCCAGCAAGAAAAGCTGTGCCAGATCACCATTTGTGACAGTCTGAAGGGAACGGGAGGGCTCCCTCTATCAGCACTCCCTTGTTCTCAGAAGACATTATCAGCCGAACTGTCATCATTAACAAAGCCCAAACAGTGAGTGAAAGCTTGCTTCTCTCTTTACCCACCTCTTCAACGTGGTTTGATGAACCTATTCAGTCATTAGGTGAGTGTGTGTGGCACAGCTGCACTCTGCTGATAGGAAAGTAAGTGGATAGCATGGTCTGTAATTAAAAGGGAGAGTGTGGTGTGTGTAATCTGAAGTTTGTGTGCCTACAGATTGGAGAAGCAAATGATCTACTTAGCAAAGTGAAGAATGTGGAGCTCATGGAGCTTTCTAGAATGTAGGGCTCTCTTCCCCCCCCACCCCCATGTAGGAAACTCATTCAGGTTGAAAAAGTAAGGAATACAGATTAAGATTAAAATGAAAAACTTGAGCAGTGCAAAGGATCAAAGTCAGAGACCCACACAGGCGAAGCAAAGTTAATGTTCTATTTCTCTTTTGCACCCCCTGACTTAAAAATTTTATTTCTTCTTTATTTTCTCAATAAATGGAAGCCAAATTGAATCAGAAGATAACAGAAAAAAATAGTTTCAATAACAGCTTTCTGTACTGACAAATATGCAGAGCAAGTAGTATGGGATCTTGGAAATGTAGTAAGATGGGAACCTGGAAAGCTGACTTTAGGCTTTAATTCTGCCATAAACTATGGCTTTGGTATAATTAGTAAACTTTTGGTATATGTTATGTAAAGGTTTGGGGGGAGGTGAAACAATTTCTCAAATATGTTCCTTAAGCTAAGTATTGGCATTAAGTAGAGTATTTCTGGCCCTCACCAAATGTTTACAGGATCAGCCTGGTTAGCAGAATACAGTTATTTATCTATTTATTCGGTGAAGAAAGAGGGAGAGCCTTTGAAGCAGTGCTCGAGACCTGGAAGCTCCCTCCACTGTTTTCCACCAATAGGAGGTCATGTTGCTGCTCCTTCCCTGCCTTGGTGCTGTGGCTGCATGCAGCAGTGCTTGGGGCTATTCCCAAAGGTATTCAGAAAACCACGTGGTGCCAGGGACCAAACCAGGTCAGCATCACGCATGTCTTATGCTTTAGTCAACCTAGTCCCTCTGCCACAACAAGACACAATTACACAATTTCTTCATGAATTTGTACATAGAATCTAAGGTCCAAAACTGAGTAAAATCACTGTATCACTGTATCACTGTCTTCCCGTTCATCATTGATTTGCTCTAGCTGGCACCAGTAACATCCCATATGACCTGTCTCATGAAAGTAGAGCCCAAGGGCACCTGCTTGCTCAAGGAACACAAAGAACCTCAAACCATTCCATCAGGTCATGGGAATGAGGTCTATAATTGTTACTGGTATTATTGCATATCAAATACGACACGAGTAGCTTGCCAGGCTCTGCCGTGTGGGTAGCATAACTCTTGTAGTCATCTCAAAATCCAGCATTTATTGATGAACCGCGCGACTGCAAGCAGCCATGCAAGCCGGGCTGTGATAGGCTGGTCTCTTCCTATGTTAATCTGTGTTGATGAAGCATGATTCTCTTTGATTATATCTCTAGATTCAATGATGTTCTCTGCATTCTGTACAAGAAGTACTCTGTTGGCTTTCTTAGGTTTTTTCACAGTTTTCCAAAGAATTTGAGTGCCTGATCAGTCTCGGAATAAAGTTTTCATATTTCCTAGTAAAAACAGCTCTCTAGAAATATCTATAGATGCTAGCAACTAATGAATATATCTTGATTCTAAAGAATGGTCATTTTTAATTATTGTATGAATATATAATAAAATCACTTGAATCACTTGAACCCCGTTATTCATTGATTTGCTCGAGCGGGCGCCAGTAACATTTCCATTGGACAATATCACGTGCCAATGTAGCCCAATGGCATCTGGTTGATTCAGGAATATGAAGAGCCTCAAACCATTCCTTCAGGGTCTTGACAAGGAAGTCTGACCATCTTGTAGGTGGGCGGCCAAGTGATCTTTTGACATCCCGTGGGATCCAGTCGGTAATGGCTCTAGTCCAGTGGTTGTCTCCAAATCGCATTACATATCCAGCCCATCTGATTTTCGATGCCTTGGCAAACGAGACAGCGTCCCTGATTCTGGAATAGCAACGGAGGTCAGAACACAGGGATTCCTTCTCTCACTTGAGTGAGGCGTGATATTCCAAGCATAGCCCTTTTCGATTCCTCTCTGGGAGACCCGAATAGCATTCTCATCCTGCTTTTGTGGGCCCAGTCTCTGAGGCATATATTAATGCAGGGAGAACGGTGGAGTCAAAGAGATGTGCCCAGCCAGAGGTTCATTGTCCTTTTTAGCTATTTCTTCGATGCCTTTGAAGGCATTCCATGCTGCTCTCTTCCTCCTGCGCAGCTCAGGTTTTAGGTCGTTCATCATGTTGATTTCTTGACCTAGGTACACATAACTGCTGCATTCAGAGATGTTTGTTCCATTGAGAGTGAATGGGGCCTCAGGAACTAGTTCATTCTTCATGAACATAGTTTTCTTTAGATTCACCTGTAGACCTATCTTTCCACATTCTCGGTTGAAGTCAGCCCGCATTTGTGCCGCTTGGCTAATGTTTGGTGTTATTAGAACGATGTCATGAGCGAAGCGGAGGTGGTGTAGTTGCTGACCATCTATCTTCACTCCCATTCCTTCCCATTCTAATTGTCACATGATGTTCTCGAGGGTGGCGCTGAAGAGTTTTGGTGAAATGGTATCACCCTGTCGAACCCCTCTTTTCAGATTAATGATCACTTCCTTGTAGAATGGTGAGATCCTGGTGGTGAATCCGTAATACAGCTCACCAGGACAACAGGCAGATGGGGCGATAGTTGCCGATGTCGTAAATGTCTGCCTTCTTGAACAGTAGAACTGTCCTGCTGGTTTTCCATTGGGAGGGCACCTTGCATTCGGACAGGTAGCATGTGAATAGCCGAGCTAGTGTATTGATGAGTACCGACGGCAGATTCTTCAGGTGTTCGGGTCTGACTTTGTCTGGGCCTGGTTCTGTTCCCTTCTTTACCGACGAGATGGCATGTCGGATTTCAGAAGGGAGAACGTTGGGAATGACATATCCATCCTGTGGAATTTGGTATGTGGGCAGGTGGATATGGCTATCAAAGAGATTTGAGTAGAAGTCCTGGATAATCTTCTCCATTGCCTTTCTGGAAGATGTGATAGATCCATCAGGGCGTCAGAGGGCAGTCATCTTGGTCTTATAGTTGGCGAAGGACAGGCGGGCAGTGTGAATACTTTTCCCGGCTTCTGCTGCATCTTCCAGTATTTCTGCTCTTCTGTCTTTGAGGTCTTCTTTTATCGCTTCTCTGCACCGTTTAGCAAGCTTGGACGTTAGCATTTGGTCTCCTGAGGCTCGCGCCTTGCCACGTTGGCGAATGAGCTCGAGAGTTTCTGAAGACAGGCATTCTTTTGTGTCTTTCTCTCTCTCGGCATTCTTCGCACAATCATGGAGGTGCTGAACCAGTCGGTTGTATTCTTCATCGATGTCGTCAATGATGGTATCTTCCCGTGTTGCTGCAATGGTGCCAAAGAGTTCCCAGTTGGTGGTCGTTCTGGGAGTTCTCTTCTTAAACTTTGCAGCCTTTTCTCCCCGTTGCGGCAAGTAGAATTTTGCAGGAAGGAGGCGGTGGTCCGATCCTGTTTGGAATTTGGGGACAACAGCAACATCGGTCAGACAAAACCATCGATTGAAGATGATGTGGTCAATTTCATTGTGGAACTGTCCGCCAGGAGATTCCCATGTCCAACGTTTGCTTCAGCTTTCTGGAACTGTGAGTTCCCATGAATGGTCTTGGTGGACATGATGAACTCAGATAGTCTCTCACCCTGTCCGTTCCATTCTAGGCCATGGGTCCCCATGTGGAGTTCTTCAGCCGATCTTCTTGGTCCTATCTTGGCATTAAAATCACCGACTATGATCTTGTAGAAGGTGTGATCTTTTTATAGAACTCCTCCAATTCCATGTAGAATTTCTCAATTTCATCTTCTTTGTATGTGGATGTTGGTGCGTAGACAATGAAGATAGAAATTGCTGGCAGTGGGCCACATCTCTTCAAGTGTAATTGTCCTATTCGGTTTGTTAGGTTTGTTGATTCAAATGAATCAATGTTGATGGCCATGTTCGTGTTGACAAGGACACCAACGCCACCGATGCCTCTTTTAGTCGCATGTTCCAAGGAACAGTTCTTCTCTGGTGTCAAATACAGCATGATGCAACTGACGCCTCCTCGTCTCAGTCAGACCAATGATGTCGTACTTGATCTTTTGCGCTTGCAGCATCAGATCCTCAATATATGCTTCCGATGCCAGCGTGCGTGCATTGAAAGTACAGACAGTCATTTTAGTCCTTCTTCGTTTTGGCAGCCTAGGATGGCCATGAAATTTTATCAGGCACTGCTTATTTGCCTCTCTTACTGCTGCCATATTAAGGGCTCTTTCAGGGTCAGGAAAATACACATTTCTGTTACTGGATTTGGCATATCCAACACGCATGGGACAGCTTGACAGGCTCTGCCATGAGGCGCTATATTCTCTTTACTTTGTGGGGCTCTCTCAGAGGGTGGGTAGAATATTTAAGGTAATTTGGAGGTAAATTGTGGCGGACGCACTGTGGCCGTCGCAATGGCGAAAGCTGGTTTCTGCTCTGCCGAGTGTACCTGTGTCTTAGGCTCAAGCATTCCTGGGCTTGAAATACTCTCCTCTGAAGGGCGGGTCTCTGCATGGTGGGTCCTTGTTGCCTGGGTTTCTGACAAGCCAGGCTGGAGACTGGATTAATCTGCTGGGTGGATATAATATAATAAAATAGGACAGGATATTTTAAAAAGCAGTTTAGAAAGAAAAGGTAAGAGTTTTCAGTATCAAACATTCAGGACTAGCTTCCTTAGTTTACTCCTTTCTATTCTCATTTGCAGTAGTTTTCTGTGTTCATTGTAGTTCAAGTTATATAAATTTGCTTTCTACTTCTTTTCATTCATCCAATATTTGCTAAATCTTCTAAATGCCAGGAGTTTTACTTCATGTGTGGGATACTAATATTCAAAAAACAGAAAAAGGAAAAGAAAAGAAACAGTCACTCACCCTAAAGAACTCAGATAATTTAGGGGGAGAAATAGATATATTTGACCATATTACTGTTGAAAGCATTAATATGTTTATGCATAAAGAGATTCAGTACCACAGAAAGGGAAACATTTGCCCTTAATTGGGGGAGGTTCAAGAATAAAATATTAGTGAGGTGACATCAGATTGGGATCTTAAAAGCTGCTATGCTAGAAGTGGGAGAATAGTGGCATTAAAGTTTAATATAAAACCATCTCTTTAGGAAATAAAGCAGCAATCTTTAGGGAGAAAGAAATCACTTGAATTTATAAAATAGACATGTAGGTTTAAACTTGGAAGGTCCAGAATGCTTTGCCAGAGAATAATTTTTAAATCAGTGTAATAATATGGTTTAGCCTGTGCTTGGAGAATTTCTGTAGAACAATTATGAAAATTAAGTTCAAAAGGTAGAAATCACAAAATATAAGTTTGATTAAAAAAAATACATGTATGCCTATGCTTATTTCAGTGCTAACTGCTTTAGCCAGAATATGGAAATAGCCAAATGTCTAGCAACATAAAGAAGTTGCACTATTCTTACACAATGGAATACTATGCAGTCATAGAAAAGATGATTCACAGACATTCACTGTAACTCGGTGGAACTCGGAGAGTATCATAAGGGAAATAGAAAGAGAAGGACAAACACTAGATTTTTCCCTCACTTACCTGTGATATATAGAGAAACAACTTAAGGAAATGGACAGTATCAAATAGTGACAAGCCCTTGGCTTAAATTGTAAAACTGAAGTTGTCAAGTGCAGGTGGGGAAGAGAATAAAGAGGAAATCTAGAGGGCTCATAGGGACAGAGCACTTTGGGGATGATGGGACACAGGGAACAAGCACATCAAAATCATAGGCATTAACACTATTACTATAAATTATAATGACTCTATTAGTATTAATAAGTTTTAATTTATTAAAACTAAACATTTATTTTAAATAAATTTTAAAGTATATTAATAATTTTATTATTATAAGCTATAATCATAATAATTAAGTGACAAAATGAAAAGAAGATAGAAACTGGACACTTAAGTCAGTTTTGAGACTGATGGTGTAGTCTGGATGTGAATTAGGGTAAAGTCATGTCAGAAAGGGGGCAAGAGAAGGGAGATATTTCAGCATCAGAGTTTAATGGGGTTAGAATGTGATCAAATATGTGGGAAAGATGAACCAGAATAAGTATCAAAACTATTTCTTCAATCCCTGGCATTAGGAAATCTGTGTCTGTGTCTTTCTTTTTAAGATGAGAGATTAAAGGATAACAGCACAATAATATAAATAGGCCAACAAAGGAATTGGAGCAGAGTTGAATGGAGGACTTTGATTTTGAGGCATGGAGTTGAAGTGGTTGTCCTAATATGGGTTGTCAAAATATGGGTCAGGACATATAGTGTACAAGGGCAATTGGCATCCCTTTAATATCTGAGGTCACTGGACTTTACCAGGCTGCACATGGGAAGTCAGAGTCTAAGAACTAGCGGCAGGACTGGAGAACAGAATGTATAGAGAACAGAATGTATTCGGTTGCTTCCTGGAAGGCATTTTATAAATAAACTATGATGATGAGATGAGAGAATGCATTTGTCCAACTAACATGATGAAAGAAGGTGTGAAAAGTTTTGTAATGGGAAGCCTCTTCAACAAATGGTGCTGGGAAAACTGGGCAGCTACGTGTAAAAAATGAACTTAGACTGCCTTCTAATACCATGTACAAAAGTCAGATCAAAATGGATATTATATCTCAACATCAGACATGAAACTATAAGTACACCAAAGAAAACATAGGAAAACCGCTCTACGACATCAAAACTAAAGGCAGACATCAAAACTAAAGGCATCTTCAAAGACAAAACATCCTGACAAAATAAATGGAATCAAAGATAAACAAATGAGATTATATAAAATTGAAAAGCTTCTGCACCTCAAAAGAACGGTGACCAAGTTAAAAAGACAATCCACAGAGTGGGAAAGAATATTCACCCAATATCCACCTGATAAGGGGTTAATATCCAGGATATATCAGGCACTGGTAGCACTTTACAAGAAAAAAAATCAACCCCATCAAAAAATGGGGAGAAGAAATCAACAGAAGCTTCCAAAAAGAAGAAATTCGAATGGCCAAAAGGCATATGAAAAAGTGCTCTTCATCTTTAATCATCAGGGAGATTCAAATCAAAAGAACAATGAGATATCATCTCACACCACAGAGATTGGCACACATCGAAAACAGCAAGAACAACCGGTGCTGGCATAGATGCAGGGAAAAAGGGACTCTCATCCACTGTTAGTGGGAGTGCTAATTGGTCCAGCTCTTTTGGAAAAACAATATGGACATTCCTCTGAAAACTAGATATTGAGCTCCCATTTGATCCAGCAATACAAACTCCTGAGAATATATCCTGGAGGCCCAAAAACACATAGCAGAAACACTATCTGTACTTCTTTATCCATTACAGCACTATTCACCATAGCTAGAATCTGGAAATAACCTAAGTGCCCGAGAACTAAGGACTGGCTAAAAGAAACTGTGGTACATCTACCACAATGGAATACTATGCAGCTGTAAGAAAAGACAAAATTATAAAATTTACCTGCAAATAGATGCACATGGAGACTATCATGCTGAATGAAATTAGTTAGAAGGAAAAGGACAGATAAAGAATGACTGCATTCATTAATGAGATATAAATATATACCAGCGTTTTACTAAGTGTGGGAAATGGCAATGTCAGACTAGAACTCACCATTGAATATACACAAGGAAACTTACATGATAAACCCTAAATGTCTGCAAGGCTAGCCACAATGTGTAAATGAAGAGGGAGAGAAATACAGAAGCAGAGACAGAGAGAGAGACAAGAGACAGAGAGGAAAAGAGGGTGTGCCTGCTATAGAGGCAGCCTGGGGGTGGGCAGGAAGGGGTGTGGGTACATTGGTGGTGGGAATGGGGCACTGGTGAAGGGATGGGTGATGGAATACTGTATTACCGAGAACCAATTATGAACACCTTTGTAATTGTATATCTCACAGTGGTATAATAAAAAAAAAAACTTTTAAGTTTTGTAATGCCACAGAACTGCTTAAATTGCCAATGCTTATAAGTAACAGTTGATTAGTTCAATAATTTCTTTCTCCTGATGGTCCACACCTAAAGGTAATGTTTTATAAAGTGTATGGAGAGCATTGAACTTGAATCATAAGCTTAGAAAACTCAAAGAATGAGAAGTGGGGCCGGAGCAGTAGTATAGTGGGTAGGTCTTTGCCTTGAACCAGACCAACGCATCCTCAAGTAATCCCTGAGCATGCCATACGTGCGTGCGTGTGTGTGTGTGTGTGTGTGTGTGTGTGTGTGTGTTGTGAGAAGACTGTTAGCAGTGCAAGGCTTTCCTGTAACGATGCCCAGATTAAGCTTTCTGCATGCAAAAAACTCCAGAGAACCCAATTTGGAAGCATTATATCGAATACTCCTCCCGAAAGCCATTTGGGGACCTGCTTTTCAAGACTGTTCTCCCTTAAGCAAGGGATCCGTTTCCTTGACTACGTTTCTTTTGCATTTTGTGTTCTCTCAAACACACATTTCCCCTTTCTTTTCTAATCTTTTTCTTTTTTAAACAAGTTTCATTCTGAAATTCTTTTCGTGTGGGAAAGCAAGAAACTCACGATGCTGATGGTGAGGTTAGGACTGACAGGACCCACCCCAGGCATTACCCAGGACACTGGTGTCTGTGCAGATAGGTGGGGGCAGAGAAGTAACGCTCTGGGCTTGAGTCTACCTAGCTCGCTCCCCGCTGAGCAACCAGCAACAAAAGCAGGGGACGGTTGTGTGACAGTGAAGGTACAGTAGGAACAGGAACTCTTTTGGGGGGCCACTATTTCAGTTCTTTCATAAGTTTTCTACAGTTTTAAGAGTTACTCATGATAAACAGAAAGGAAAATTTATAGAAAGGAAAATAATTTAAATACTTTTAATAATTTAGATATTTAAATAATAAGATATTTTAAATATAGAATAAGATATCTTATAAAAATAAGATATTTTAAATACAGTTTAAATATAGAAAAGAAAATAATTATTTTAAAATAAAATGAACAAGTCATGTGTTAATTTTCCTGTAATAGAATCTCTCTTATTTCATTACTTTTCTAATAGTGTCTGTAAAACAGAGAGAATGGTCTTAAATAAACCATAACAATATGCATTTCTCATGAGATACAGTGACTAAGGAATGAGAATTGGCTCATTATTTTGATTCATTCGGTACTATTTTAGCAATCGTTATTGAGTATCTTCCAATTGTTATTGATAATCTTCCATATCTTCCATATGGCAAATACTATTTTAGGTGCAGGGTTTCACCAGTGAACAAACTAGACAAAATTTCTACCTTTGAAAATTTATCTAATAAGTAGCAGCTAATAGTTGCTAGAGTGAAAACATGGGGTGATGCAGGCAGAAAGGAGACCACGTGAGAGAAAAGGCAAGTGCGGGGTGGGGCGGGGGCAGGCCAACATGAATGTGAGGGTAGGGGCAGAACGGGTTGACTGAGGAACAGAGAGGAAAGAGATTTGAAAAGTCAGATCACAGGAGGATTTTCCCTTTTTTTTTTGTAAGATAAAGGAGGTATTCAAGCAATATTTGAAAATTCTGCTCTTATACTGCATAATGGCATACTGTAACAGCAGGGTATTTATGGTCTATTTACCTATAGACTATAAACTTCTTAGTCATAGAGAATGTTAGGAAACAGTAACCTGCCATGTTTACTTATAGGAAATAAATATTTTTTATAGGCGGAGTCTTAATGATTTTTTCAAGACTCCAATCGTCTGGTCACTCTGTCTAAATCTAGGCTCCGCCGTGAAAGTACTTTGTAGATGATATTAGGTGACTATCAGCTGACTTCACTGTATCACTGTCTTCCCGTTCATCATCGATTTGCTCGAGCGGGCACCAGTAACATCTCCATATGACCTGTCTCATGCAAGTAGAGCCCAAGGGAACCTGCTTGCTCAAGGAACATAAAGAGCCTCAAACTATTCCATCAGGTCATGGGAATGAGGTCTATAATTGTTACTGGTATCTGGCATATCAAATACGACATGGGTAGCTTGCCAGGCACTGCCGTGCAGGTAGCATACTCTTGTAGTCATCTCAAAATCCAGCATTTATTGATGAATCGTGCGGCCGCTGTAATATGCTGGTCTGCTGGGTGGAGTTCTGATGAGGGGGAAGTCCGGATGTGGAAAATGGAGGCCCTCATGGAGTGGGGGTTGTCTGGCTTGTTGTGAGGCTCTGATGGGGTGGCGGGCCAGGACTAGAATCTGCCATCCCTCCTGGGCGCCTCATGAGCGGGGCACAGGGAGAGCCAGTAGCAGCACTGTCCCATGTCTGTCTCTGGATCAGCTGACTTAAATATTAAAATATAAATTTAAATATTGAAAAACAATATTACCTAATGGCAATGTCATTAGGTAATATTACCTTCTTACAATGTCAGTCCTTGTAAGAATAGGAGGAAGACATAAGAGTCAGGCGAAAGCAGACGCTTATCTCATTCCCAAAAGAAGGGATAATGAATCTAACTGACTCTCAAGCTGGAAAAGGTAACCACAAATAAGGAAACCAGGGGACTCTAACATCAAGACAATATCCGGCCAGTTATAATGAGCAGCGAGGCGTCGATTCGTCACTACAGTCATACAGAACTGAATTCCACCAAAATGCGAATGAGGCTGAAGCGAATTCCTTCCCAGAACTTTCCAGAAGGAAGAGAGTCCTGCCACTCTTATCCTGTGAACCTAGGAAACAGGACAGGTTGATTCATGCTATGTCAGACTTCAGAACCACAAAACTGCAAGGTAGTAAATGGGCTTATTTTTTTTTTTTTTTTAAACATTTTTATTATACCACCGTGAGATATACAATTACAACGTTGTTCACACTTGGGGTTTCGGTCACACAGTGTTCCAGAACCCCGCCCTCCACCAGTGCCCATTTCCCACCACCAATGTCCCCAATTCCCCCGCCCCCCACATCCCGCCTAAATGGCAGGTTCTTTTATCTCTCTCTCCTCTCCCTCTCTCTCTCCTCCTTCTCCCACACATTGTGGGTTGCACTCACATACACTTAGAAGCCATCATTTGCATTTTTTGTCTGTCCTTAATGCTCAGTTCTATGTTAGCATCAGAACTTTAGACATTTATTCACTCATGTTCCTTTCTCTATCTAAACCAACCTCTGACTCCCACCCGCTTGTGGTAATTTCCACTTTTGGTAAGATCACCTAGTATATTTATGCCATGCAAATAAATGCAGTCATTCTATGTCTCTCCCTTTCCTTCTGACTAATTTCACTCAACATGATTCTTTCCATATCCATCCATTTATAGCAAAATTTCATAACTTCATTTTTTCTGACAGCTGCATAGTATTCCATCGTGTAGATGTACCACAGTTTCTTTATCCAGTCATCAGTTCTCGGGCATACTGGTTGTTTCCAGGTTTTGGCTATTGTGAACAGTGCTGCTATGAAAATAAAAGTGCGGATTGTGTTTCCGCTGTGCGTTTTTGGCTTTCCAGGGTATATTCCCAGGAGCGGTATGGCTGGGTCAAAGGGGAGCTCAATTCTAGTCTTTGGAGGAATGTCCATATTGTTTTCCAAAAAGGTTGTACAAGTCGACATTCCCACCAACAGTGTATGAGAGTCCCCCTTTTCCCCACATCCACGCCAGCACTTGTTGCTTTTACCCTTTTGGATATGGGCCTAAATGGGCTTATTTTTAAGCAGCTAAATTTATGATACTTTTTATGGCAGCAAAAGGAAACTAAAACACGTACAGAAGATAAAACTGCTTATTACTTGATCTGCCTAATATTTCATTAAGAATAGCCTGTGACTTCAAAGAGAGTTCTCCTTATTGTCCTATATATGAATGCCTAATTCAAACATGACTGAATCTAAGATAATGAATTAGCAACATTGTATAAGATAATGAATTAATAACATTGAGAAGGAATTGTGTGCTCCAGTGGATAAGGAATTTTATAAATACTACATATTCTCATCCATTAGGAGAGCCTAGACGTCATTGGGGTAGGAGATTAAACAAATATGGCCTTATTTGTCCATGACAATATATTAGAAGGGAACAACCGAGGGCCAGAGAGATAGAACAAGCTTACCTTGCACACAGCTGACCTTGGGCAATCCTTAGGGCAATCCTCAGAGCCTCAAGCACTGTCAGAAATGACCCTGAGCAAAAAGTCAGGAGTAAGCCCTGAGCACCACAGACTATGGCCCTAATCCCCCCCCTCATGCAACAAAAAAGAAAACTTTAAATATTTCACATCTAACTAAAAGCAAAAAAAAAAAATAAAAAAAAAGCAGTATAATGAAATGCTACCAATAAGAATTGCAAAAAATTTCAGGATTGTAAATATAGAGAGAACCAAACTCTAGTTTCCTTAATATTGTTACTAGACTTGGTTTTCCTCGTGTTCTTAAATCTACCATAGACTAGAAAGCATGGTTGCCTCATCATGAACTTTTTTTCAATCCTGGGTCAACACAAGGACTAAACTGCTTTGAGCTCTCAGCCACCCTTAAATGGAAGTTTTTCCCGTAGACCTGGAGTCTTGCAGGGCTCACACAGTATTGTTCTTATCTAAAATTCTTGAGCTTGGTGTTTCTCTTGTTAGGTTCAGGTTTCTCTTGGGTGCAGGACACGTTGTGTGCACTCGTGTAAAGTACAAGTCCTTGACGTCAAACCACACACGACATTTTCCTGGAAGGCATCTGGACCATTTTTTTTTTAATCAATCCAAAAAGGGGGAAAAAGAGTGAACGCTTCCTTCCCTCACTAGTTTCAGTCTTTAGAAAGATGATGAAATCCAGGCAGAAATAAATAGCTTCATTTAAACTAGAGTTTAACAACACCGGATTGATCCGCTGGTTTCAAACGGGTTTTCAGTAACAGCACGTCCTGCGGCGCTCAGAGATGGTCTTGTCTTGCCTGAGAGTGGCCTTTCACTCAGCTGCTGTTCCAGAACTTCAGCGAGCTCCTTTCCTGCTCTCTGGAGGTTTTATTCCATCCCTTTCTTTCCTCTTGAGAATTTTCCTATATAATTGATCAGAAAGGAGGAAAATTCAGCCCTACAATCTTCGTAAGTTTTTCTATATTCAGACAACTATCTCTCCTTACTAAACGTGTTTAACATAAGTGTATCTCCTTTCAGATTCTCTAAACTGAAAGAGAATGATTTATCTTAAAATTCTATAGACTTTGGGGGAGGGGGTATTTTTAATTTATTTAGAATCATGGAAGGATTAAAAACTTAAGGTAAACCCTTTTTACCTGAAGCGAGGGTTACCATTAAAAAAAAATAAATACCATATTTTGAGTTCAAAAGATGCTTCACTTCTTTATATTTTTATTCATCCCACTATAAATATTTTAATATTTATATTTAATATACTTGAATAGACTTCTGCTGAATAGCTACACTAATGTCCCAGGTTCATTACTTGGCACTGGAAATGCACAGTTTGATGGTCGATAAAAAGTTCCTAAGCAATTTAGTATCTCTCTCTTGCTCTCTCTCTCTCTCTCTCTCTCTCTCTCTCTCTCTCTCAGACACACACACACATGTACACACATACACACACAACACACAAACACACATAAACTAATGAACAGATGCCAATCACAAGTTATTTCTATAGTTAAGATGATTCAAGTTAGTCTCAGTTGGGGAATGGAAATTTCTCAATAAATTATGACTCGACCCTTTGACCTACTCTCAAATGGATTTTTATCATCTATTATTTATCAATTGATCTTTGAGGCTAACTTAAATCAATATATTTTGAGCTGCCTTCTTAAAATCAATCATGTACCTTGGAACTGAAGTATACTAAGGGACGCATACTTGGTATTCTTAAATAATCTTTGCAAATGGTGTAAAAATTGGACATCATTTCTATGTTTTAAATCAGTGCCAATGGAGAACAGTGGGCCAAACATGGGAGTTTAAAAAGTATCTAAGTGTCTCTCAAACTTCAACAACCTACAACATGATCACATTTAATAACTGTGCATAATAAATACTTAAAATACTCTTATTTATATAGCTTTCGAAACTTGTTCTAATGTTGAATTAGAGGAGCCATGCTTAAGCATAAAGACAGAAATATGAATTTCACGGTGTCTAAAATGTAAGGTCTCAGTGTTGGAGAAATCATACAGTAGATAAGCCTCTTGCCTTGCATGTGGCTGACCCAGCTTCGATTCCCTGTGCTACTTATGAGTCCTTGAACACCAGGAGTGATCCCAGAATACAGAGTCAGAGTAGGTCCCAAGAAAAGTCAGGTTTGACCCCCCCCCAAAAAAAACCGGACAAATGTAAATCTATTTTTTGAAACAGAAAAGTCATATTCCTAAATGAATAAATGGAAGTAGCTGCAAAGATTCAGGGAAGAAAAATGAGTATTCCCTGCATTCACGATCTCACAGTTGATTACAAAGGAAACCACAGTATTCGTCCCCCTCTGCGGATGATAGATTTATACAAAGAAGATAGAGTAATAGTTCTATAATGATAATCACTTTTCCATGAAATCCTAAAAAATGACACCAAATTTCTTCTCTTCCTCAGTGCCAAAGTTTCTTAATATTATATTATAGAATTTAGAAATCTGCATAATTATATTTTGCTCTATTTTGCCATCCTAATAAAGTACTTTATTTCAATAAGACAGCAACTAGACCATACAGGATTGTTAGGCTCAATTTCAATTGTCCCTCATTAATGTTGCAGAGAAGCTATTAGCATTTTGAGGCAAACAAGGTGTACTTAGTTAGTGGGACATGACCCTGCTGTCACTAAATTATATTCATGATTAATGATCTTCTCTAGTTTAAAGTTTGAATCACAAGTAGATTATAAGGGGAAAATGGGGGAGGGATAGAGAAATGTGGGGGAGATGAACCTTAAGACATGACAAAACATGCATAGTTCAGTATTGAATTCCGCTCAGAGTGCAATTGACCTCAAGGTTCAGCTCAGATTCCAATGCAATGGTTCATCTTTACACATGATATCACTCGAGAAGCTTTTTAAACCCCAGTGTCTGGGTCCTACCTAAGACTAATTAAATTCTTTAAAGGTAAGACCTGAGCACTAAGAGATTGTCAAGAAAAATGCCATAATATTCACATTTAGGAAATGAAATTGGAGTAATAAATAAATAAATAGTAGCAGGAACATCATACTTAAACTTCTTAAAACAAATATTCTTTGTTTGGGCTTTCCATTTTTTATATGTCTGTGCCAGTATATTGACAGAAGAAGATTTTCTCTTTAATGGAATCACCATGTATAAGAGTTGCAGAGTTATTCATGACTAAGTTTCAATGCTCCAACACTAATCTCTTCACCAGTGTCCATTTCCCTCCAAAAATATCCCCAGTTTCCATCCCATCTGCAAGCCTACCTCTAACATTGTCCTAGTGCCCCATCCCTGACCTAAGACCCCACCTCCCATCCCTGTGTCAAACTTCCTTCTGAAGGAGCCTAAGCGATAGCACAGAGGTTTGAGCATTTGCCTTGCATACGGCTGGCCTGGATTGATCTCCCAGCACTGCATACACTCCCCCTTCTCCAGCACCACCAGGAATAATTCTTGAGCTCAGAGCTAGGAGTAAACCCTGAACATCACAGGTTGTAGCCCCCAAACAAGGCAAAGCTAAACAAAACAAAATCTTTCTTCTGAAGACCAGCTCTCCCTCTCTGAGTTTCTACTGCCTTTGGGTGTTTGTCATTCCTCTGCTCTTCATCAATAACCCACATATGAGAGGGAGCATCTGGGTCTGTCCTTCTCCCTCCGACTCACTCACTCAGATGATATTCTCCAAATTCATCCATGCTGGAGGAAATGACGTCACTCATCTTTCCCCACAGCTGAATAGTATTCCATTGTGTATATGACCATAGTTGGCAAAAGGAAATTTTTGTTTCTGTGACACTAGTTAGTGCACAACTACACAGGATTTTTGTATTAGTTTCCAGGCATTTATTCTGCAACTAGAAGTATCATCTCACTCTAAAAACAGCTTTACTTCTCTTTAATCAGTCTGTCAGAATTCATAACCACTGAGGCTGGAGCGATAGAACAGCAGGTAGGGCATTTGCTTTGCACGTGGAAAATCCCTGGGTTCAATCCCCAACATTCCATATGGTCCCACAGCACTGCCAGGAGTAATTTCTGAGCAAAGAGGCAGGAGTAACCCCTGAGCATTGCCAGGTGTGACCCAAAAAACAAAAAAAAAAAAAAGAATTCATCACCACAAATCATAAACATTTGATAACATCAATAGTTACAAATAGAAAATAACTAAAACTATTCAGACCTATTCATAAGAAGCTTTTTTTTCCTTATGGGTATGTACATACCTGTAAATACACACCAACAATACAGTGATTCCTTGATAAGTCTAATTTAAGCTAGTCAACTTCATAATAATAGATTTGCTGTCATAAACATTGAAAATATTTCATTGCTATGAAGTACTTCAGAATGTATAAGAAATATAAGAAAAAGTGACAGTCAGCTCTTTCAGACAATAAACATCAAAATATGACTATGCAAATTTTCTTTATTTGTAAGTTAGTATACTAAATCTGTGTATACTGATATAAAGTGACGTTTATCCAAATTTTCTGGCTATAAATTTGGGGTAATAAAGTTGGATTTTCCTAAAGTGTCGATGTTGATAATACTAATATTATCTGCCAGTCAATTGGGCATTTTCCATTGTATGATTTATGTTTGTGTGTATATATACAATATTAATGTCATATATTTTCTTGAAAATCCTTATATTGCATACATCACAGCTAATGAAAAGGTGAGGAAAAATAAAGTCAAAGTGGTTGGCTAAAAGTAAAGGCATAAGAAAGGAAGAGAGAGGAAAGAAGGGAAGCTGAAGAAGAGGATGGAGAGGATGTAGAGAGCAAGAGAGAGGAGAGAGGTTGAGAGGAAAGAGGGAGAGAGGTAGGGAGATGTTGGGAGGGGAGGTGGTGGAGAGGATGGAAGGGGTGGACGGGGAGGAGAGGGAGGACAAGTTGAAGGAAGAAAAGAGGAAAAGGGGGAGGTGAGGGAAGAAGATGAGAAGGGAGGAGGGGGGAGAGAGGATGTGAGGGAGAGGAAAGAAAGAAAGGGGGAGAGGGAGAGAAGGTGAAGCCAGTTGAGGCAAGGCTAGGAAAGGAAGGAAATACAACCAGATGAAATTTGCTGTTAATTGTTACCCTGTATCTCCAACTCAGATACACGAGGCAGAGCTGATACTGACTCTCCCTGTGCTCAGCTAAACATGAGGTGCCCAAGAAGGAAGGCGGGTTCTAGCCCTGGCCCATCATCCCAATAGAGCCTCTCAAGAGACCAGAGAAACCCCTGCACCATGAGGGCCACCATTTCAACATCCGGACTCCACAGCTCCGCCAGAGCTCCACCCAAGAAGAAAAGTCAATCTCCCCCTGTTGCACCTGGCCGTTTTGCGCCACACAGTTCATCAGTAAATGCATGAATGAGAGCCTACCACTGAAAGTATAACATCTTCACAGCAGAGCCTGGCAAGCTACCTGTGTCGTATTTGATATGCCAAAACCAGTAACCTTTATAGAACTCATTCCCATGACCTGAAGAAATAGTTTGAGGCTCTCCGTGTTCCTGGAGCGAGCAGATCCCCTGTGCTACACTAGCAAGCAACAGGAATGTATGGAGATGTTACTGGTGTCTGCTCAAGCAAATCGATGAACAAGAGGAATACAAGGGATACAAATGATACAAGTATCCCCAACACATTCCAATTTTTACTTACCTTTTCTATCTACTTTACCTCCTATCCTTTTGACAAATATTGCTGGCAATTTATCAGCTTAGGAAATTGTTATTGAACTTACTAATAGTTTCACGAAGATAACAAACTATATTCAGAAGCAATTTCTAGTCCAAGGTTTAAGTATCCAAATCTTAAAGTCAATCCAATCGCTCTTCACCTGCATTTTTAGTAAAGGAATTGGTTGATGCACACTTTGCTGACACTCACTGAATGTATACTTTACTACTCTACAAAACCTGCTTTCACCTGAGTATTTCTGCCTGAAAAACTTAATATGTGAACCTGTATGCTAGATATTACTATGTCTTATTTATATTTGGTTTGGGGGCCACACCCTCTAGTGTTGAAAGGTTACTCCTAGCTCTGCACTAGGAATTACTCCTGTCAAGGCTCAGGGGACCATGTAAGAGGCCAAGGATCGAACCCAGGTTGGCATGCAGGGCAAATGCCTTACCCACTGTACTATCTCTCTGGTCCCAATTTGTTTTCAGAATATTGAGTTTTGTGTATATAGTCCATTGTGTACTCATTTTGTTCTCACATTCTGAGAGCAAAAGTTTGCTTCTCTCAGCTATTAGGCTGTGAATATGGCCTGAAGCTCCCTTATGAACCAATTACCAAATTTTATTAAGTCATTTCAGATCGAGAGAAATACAGAGAGTAGACAACTCCGTATGCATGAACCATGGCTGGCCCTTTAAATGTCTACTTAGGAAATAGTTTGTTGTTAAAAAGGGAAAAAGTATCTTTATTTTCTTATAATGTCTCATTCATCACTCAGGGAGAGAAAAAGTGAATTCGTCATTTAATTTAATGAAACAAAAAATAGTAGTTAATTATATAATTAGTTGATTCATTACTAACTAATTTTATGTAGTGGCAGAGGCATTTACCACTGAGTCCTCCACGCCCTTGGAATATATTAACATTGGAAATCAGAGACAACATTCGTAGGCATATAGGAAAGGTAAATATAATGATAAGATGTGTTATATAAATATGTAGGTAGAAATAAGATTTGGAAATCATTGCACTGGTGCATTAGCTTATCGGTTAGGACTTTTTTTT
>JAJIBD010033911.1:0-16256 GCA_021461705.1 Cryptotis parvus
GACAACAGGCAGATGGGACGATAGTTGCCGATGTCGTGAATGTCCCCCTTCTTGAACAGTAGAACTGTCCTGCTGGTTTTTTCATTGGGAGGGCACCTTGCATTCGGACAGGTAGCGTGTGAAGAGCCGAGCTAGTGTATTGATGAGTACCGGCGGCAGATTCTGCAGGTGTTCAGGTCTGACTTTGTCTGGGCCTGGTGCTGTTCCCTTCTTTACTGACGAGATGGCATGTTGGATTTCAGAAGGGAGAACTTTGTTGGAATGACATATCCATCCTGTGGAATTTGATATGTGGGCAGGTGGATGTGGCTATCAAAGAGATTTGAGTAGAAGTCCTGGATAATTCTCCATTGCCTTTCTGGAAGATGTGATAGATCCATCAGGGGCGTCGCAGGGCAGTCATCTTGGTCTTATAGGTGGCGAAGGACAAGTGGGCAGTGCGAATGCTTTTCCCGGCTTCTGCTGCATCTTCCAGTATTTCTGCTCTTCTGTCTTTGAGGTCTTCTTGTATTGCTTCTCTGCACTGTTTAGCAAGCTTGGACGTTAGCATTTGGTCTCCTGAGGCTCTCGCTTTGCCACATTGGCGAATGAGCTCGAGAGTTTCTGAAGACAGGCGTTCTTTTGTGTCTTTCTCTCTCTCTCAGCATTCTTCGCACAATCATGGAGGTGTTGAACCAGTCGGTTGTATTCTTCATCGATGTCATCAATGATGGTATCTTCCCATGTTGCTGCAATGGTGCCAAAGAGTTCCCAGTTGGTGGTCGTTCTGGGAGTTCTCTTCTTAAACTTTGCAGCCTTTTCTCCCCGTTGCAGGAAGTAGAATTTTGCACGAAGGAGACGGTGGTCCGATCCTGTTTGGAATTTGGGGACAACAGCAACATTGGTCAGCAAACTTTCGATTGAAGATGATGTGGTCAATTTCATTGAGGAACTGTCCATCAGGGGATTCCCATGTCCAATGTTTAGCTTCAGCCTTCTGGAAATGTGAGTTCCCATGAATGGTCTTGGTGGACATGATCAACTCAGATAGTCTCTCACCCTGTTCGTTCCATTCTAGGCCATGGGTCCCGATGTGCAGTTCTTCAGCCGATCTTCTTGGTCCTATCTTGGCATTAAAATCACCGACTATGATTTGTAGAAGGTGTGATCTTTTTTTATAGAACTCCTCCAATTCCATGTAGAATTTCTCAATTTCATCTTCTTTGTATATGGGTGTTGGTGCGTAGACAATGAAGATAGAAATTGCTGGCGGTGGGCCACATCTCTTCAAGTGTAATCGTCCTATTCGGTTTGTTAGGCATTCAAATGAATCAATGTTGCCGCCATGTTCGTGTTGACAAGGACACCAACACCACTGGCGCCTCTTTCGTTGCATGTTCCAAGGAACAATTCTTCTCCGGTGTCCAAATACAGCATGATGCAACTGGCGCCTCCTGCGTCTCCAGACCAATGATGTTGTACTTGATCTTTTGCGCTTGCAGCATCAGATCCTCAATATATGCTTCCGATGCCAGTGTCGTGCATTGAAAGTACAGACAGTCATTTTAGGCGTTCTTCGTTTTGGCAGCCTAGGATGGCCATGAAATTTTATCAGGCACGACTTGTTTGCATTTCTTACTGCTGCCATATTAAGGGCTCTTTCGGGGTCAGGAAAATAAACATTTCTGTTACTGGATTTGGCATATTGAACACGCATCGGACAGCTTGCCAGGCTCTGCCATGCAGGCGCTATATTCTCATTACTTTGTGGGACTCTCTCAGAGAGGTGGGTAGAATAATTATGGTAATTTGGAGGTACATTGTGCGGGCGCACTGGCTACCCCGCCAATGGCGAAAGCTAGTTTTCTGCTCTGCCGGGTGTACCTGTGTCTTAGGCTCAAGCATTCCTGGGCTTGAAATACTCTTCTCTGAAGGCGGTCTCTGCATGGTGGGTCCTTGTAGCCTGGAGTTTCTGACAAGCCACGCTGGAGACTAGATTAAATCTGCTGGGTGGATATAATATAATAAAATAGGACAGGATATTTTAAAAAGCAGTTTTAGAAAGAGAAGGTAAGAGTTTTCAGTATCAAACATTCAGGACTAGCTTCCTTAGTTTACTCCCTTTCTATTCTCATTTGCAGTAGTTTTTATTGTTCATTGTAGTTCAAGTTATATAAATTTGCTTTCTACTTCTTTTCATTCATCAATATTTGCTAAATCTTCTAAATGCCAGGAGTTTTACTTCATGTGTGGGATACTAATATTCAAAAACAGAAAAGGAAAGAAAAAGAAACAGTCACTCACCCTAAAGAACTCAGATAATTTGGGAGAAATAGATATGTTGACCATATTACTGTTGAAAGCATTAATATGTTTATGCATAAAAGAGATTCAGTACCACAGAAAGGGAAACATTTGCCCTTGAGTGGGGAGGTTCAAGAATAAAATAATGGTGAGGTGACATCAGATTGGGATCTTAAGCTGCTATGCTAGAGTGGGAGAATAGTGGCATTAAAGTTTAATATAAAACCATCTCTTTAGAAATAAAGCAGCAATCTTTAGGGAGAAAGAAATCACTTGATTTATAAAAGATAGACATGTGAGTTTAAACTTGGAAGGTCCAGAATGCTTTGCCAGAGAATAATTTTAAATCAGTGTATGTATGGTTTAGCCTGTGCTTGGAATTTCTGTAGAACAATTATGAAAATTAAGTTCAAAGGTAGAAATCACAAAATATAAGTTTGATTAAAAAATACATGTATGCCTATGCTTTATTTCAGTGCTTCAACTTTCTTTAGCCAGAATATGCAAATAATGTCTAGCAACATAAAAAGTTGCACTATTCTTACACAATGGAATTACTATGCAGTCATAGAAAAGATGATTCACAGACATTCACTGTAACTCGGTGGAACTCCGGAAGTATCATGAGAAATAGAAGAGAAGGACAAACACTAGATTTTTCCCTCACTTTTATGTGATATATAGAGAAACAACTTAAGGAAATGGACAGTATCAAATAGTGACAAGCCCTTGGCTTAAATTGTAAAACTAAGTTGTCAAGAAGTGCAGGTGGGGAAAGAGAATAAAGAGGAAATCTAGGGCTCATAGGGACAGAGCACTTTGGGATGATGGGACACAGGGAACAAACTCAAAATCATAGACGTGTTTTTCACTACATACTATAAATTATAATGACTCTATTAGTATTAATAAGTTTTAATTTATTAAAACTAAACATTTATTTTAAATAAATTTTAAAGTAATATTAATAATTTTATTATTATAAGCTATAATCATAATAATTAAGTGACAAAGTAGAAAAGAAGATAGAAACTGGACATAAGTCAGTTTTGAGACTGATGAATTAATAGTCTGGATGTGAATTAGGGTAAAGTCATGTCAGAAAGGGGGCGAAGGAGATATTTCAGCATCAGAGTTTAATGGGGTTAGAATGTGATCAAATATGTGGGAAAGATGAACCAGAATAAGTATCAAAACTATTTCTTCAATCCCTGGCATTAGGAAATCTGTGTCTGTGTCTTTCTTTTTAAGATGAGATTGAGATATTAACAGCACAATAATATAAATAGGCCAACAAAGGAATTGGAGCAGAGTTGAATGGAGGACTTTGATTTTGAGGCATGGAGTTAGTGGTTGTCCCTAATATGGGTTGTCAAAATATGGGTCAGGACATATAGCGTACAAGGGCAGTGGCATCCCTTTAATATCTGAGGTCACTGGACTTTACCAGGCTGCACATGGGAGGTCAGAGTCTAAGAACTAGCGGCAGGACTGGAGAACAGAATGTATAGAGAACAGAATATATTCCGGTTGCTTCCTGGAAGGCATTTTATAAATAAACTATGATGTGATGAGAGAATGCATTTGTCCAACTAACATGGAAAGAGGTGTGAAAAGTTTTGTAATGGGAGCCTCTTCAACAAATGGTGCTGGGAAAACTGGGCAGCTACGTGTAAAAAATGAACTTAGACTGCCTTCTAATACCATGTACCAAAAGTCAGATCAAAATGGATATTATATCTCAACATCAGACATGAAACTATAAGTACACCAAAGAAAACATAGGAAAACAGCTCTCACGACATCAAAACTAAAGGCAGACATCAAAACTAAAGGCATCTTCAAAGACAAAACATCCTGACAAAATAAATGGAATCAAAGATAAACAAATGAGATTATATAAAATTGAAAAGCCTGCACCTCAAAACGGTGACCAAGTTAAAAGACAATCCACAGAGTGGGGAAGAATATTCACCCAATGTCCATCTGATAAAGGGGCTAATATCCATGATATATCAGGCACTGGTAGCACTTTACAAGAAAAAAGCAGCCTCTCATCCAAAAAATGGGAGAAGAAATCAACAGAAGCACTTCCAAAAAGAGAAATTCGAATGGCCAAAAGGCATATGAAAAAGTGCTCTTCATCATTAATCATCAGGAGATTCAAATCAAAGAACAATGAGATATCATCTCACACCACAGAGACTGGCACACATCGAAAACAGCAAGAACAACCGGTGCTGGCATGGATGCAGGGAAAAAGGACTCTCATCCACTGTTAGTGGGAGTGCTAATGGTCCAGCTCTTTTGGAAAAACAATATGGACATTCCTCTCAAAGCGAGATATTTAGCTCCCATTTGATCCAGCAATACACACTCCTGGGAATATACCCTGGAGGCCCAAAAACACATAGCAGAAACACTATCTGTACTTCTATATTATTACAGCACTATTCACCATAGCTAGAATCTGGAAATAACCTAAGTGCCCGAGAACTAGGACTGGCTAAAGAAACTTTGGCACATCTACACAATGGAATACTATGCAGCTGTAAGAAAAGACAAAATTATGAAATTTACCTGCAAATGGATGGACATGGAGACTATCATGCTGAGTGAAATTAGTTAGAAGGAAAAGGACAGATATAGAATGACTGCATTCATTAATGGGATATAAATATATACCAGCGTTTTACTAAATGTGGGAAATGGCAGTGTCGAGACTAGAACTCACCATTGAATATACACAAGGAAACTTACATGATAAGCCTAAATATCTGCAAGGCTAGCCACAATGTAAATGAAGGAGAGAGAAATACAGAAGACCAGAGACAGAGACAAAGAGACAGAGAGGAAGAGAGGTGTACCTGCTATAGAGGCAGCCTTTGGGTGGGCAGGAAGGGGTGTAGGTACATTGGTGGTGGGAATGGGGCACTGGTGGAGGGATGGGTGATGGAATACTGTATTACCGAGACCCAATTATGAACACTATGTAAGTGTATATCTCACAGTGGTATAATAAAAAAAAAAGCTTTTAAGTTTTTGGTAATGCCACAGAACTGCTTAAATTGCCAATGCTTATAAGTAACAGTTGATTAGTTCAATTATTTCTCTTCCTGATGGTCCACACCTAAAGGTAATGTTTTATAAATGTGTATGGAGAGCATTTTAGAACTTGAATCATAAGACCAGAAAACTCAAGACTAAGAAGTAGGGCCGAGCAGTGGTATGAGTGGGTAAGTCTTTGCCTTGAACCAGACCAGACGCATCACCAAGTATCAGCATGCCATGTACGTGCGTGTTGTGTATGTGTGTGTGTGTGTGTGTGTTGTAGAGAAGACTGTTAGCTTGAGTGCAAGGCTTTCCTGTAACGATGCCCAGATTAAGCTTTCTGCATGCAAAAAACTCCAGAAGAACCCAATTTGGAAGCATTATGTCGAATACTCCTCCCGAAAGCCATTTGGGGACCTGCTTTTCAAGACTGTTCTCCTTAAGCAAGGGATCCGTTTCATTGACTACGTTTCTTTGCATTTTGTGTTCTCTCAACCTACACATTTCCCCCTTTCTTTTCTAATCTTTTTCTTTTTTAAACAAGTTTCATTCTGAAATTCTTTTGGTAATGGGAAGAGCAAAGAAACTCACGATGCTGATGGTGAGTTAGGACTGACATTTTGGGACCCACCCAGGCATTACCCAGGACACTGGTGTCTGTGCAGATAGGTGGGAGGCGGAGTAATGCGACTCTGAGAGGCTTGAGTCTACCTACTGCTCCCGCTGAGCAACCAGCAACCAAGCAGGGGGACGGTTGTGTGACAGTGAAGGTACAGTAAAGACAGGGACTCTTTTGAGAGCCCTTTCATGTTCTTTTCATAAGTTTATCTGAAGTTTTAAGAGTTACTCATGATAAACAGAAGGAAAATTTATAGAAAGGAAAATAATTTAAATACTTTTTAATAATTTAGATATTTAAATATTAAGATATTTTAAATATAGAATAAGATATCTTATAAAAATAAGATATTTTAAATACTAGTTTAAATATAGAAAGAAAATAGTTATTTTAAAATAAAATAGACAAGTCATGTAATTTTCCTGTATTAGAGTCTCTCTTATTTCATTACTTTTCTAATAGTGTCTGTAAAAACAGAATGGTCTTAAATAAGCCATAACAATATGCATTTCTCATGAGATACAGTGACTAAGGAATGAAATTGGCTCCTGTTTTTGATTCATTCGGTACTATTTTGGCAATCGTTATTGAGTATCTTCAATTGTTATTGATAATCTTCCATATCTTCCATATGGCAAACCACTATTTTAGGTGCAGGGTTTCACCAGTGAACAAACTAGACAAAATTTCTACCGCTGAAAATTTATCTAATAGAAGTAGCAGCTAATAGTTGCTAGAGTGAAAACATGGGGTGATGCAGGCAGAAAGGAGACCACGTGAGAGAAAGAGCAAAGTCTTGAGGGAATTGGGGGCAGGGGCAGGCCAACATGAATGTGAGGGTAGGGGCAGAACAGGTTGACTGAGGAACAGAGAGGAAAGAGATTTGAAAGAGTCAGATCACAGGAGGATTTCCCTTTTTTTCTTTGTAAGATAAAGGTATTCAAGCAATATTTGAAAATTCTGCTCTTGCATAATGGCATACTGTAACAGCAGGGTATTTATGGTCTATTTACCTATAGACTATAAACTTCTGAGTCATAGAGAATGTTGGAAACAGTAACCTGCCATGTTTACTTATAGGAAATAAATATTTTATGGCGAGTCTTAATGATTTTTCAAGACTCAATCTCGTCTGAATACCTCTGTCTAAATCTAGGCTCCGCCCGTGAAAGTACTGTAGATGATATTAGGTGACTATCCAGCTGACTTCACTGTATCACTGTCTTCCCGTTCATCATCGATTTGCTCGGCGGGCACCAGTAACATCTCCATATGACCTGTCTCATGCAAGTAGAGCCAAGGGAACCTGCTTGCTCAAGAACATAAAGAGGCAAACTATTCCATCAGGTCATGGGAATGAGGTCTATAATTGTTACTGGTATCTGGCATATCAAATACGACATGGGTAGCTTGCCAGAGCACTGCCGTCACGAGTAGCATACTCTTGTAGTCATCTCAAAATCCAGCATTTATTGATGGTCAGGCGCTGTAATATGCTGGTCTGCTGGGTGGAGTTCTGATGAGGAAGTCCGGATGAAAATGGAGGCCCTCATGGAGTGGGGGTTGTCTGGCTTGTTGTGAGGCTCTGATGATGGGAGGGTGGCGGGCCAGGACTAAGACTATAAGCCTCCTGGGCGCCTCATGAGGCGGGAGCACAGGGAGGCCAGTAGCAGCTAATCCCATGTCTGTCTCTGGATCAGCTGACTTAAATATTAAAATATAAATTTAAATATTGAAAAACAATATTACCTAATGGCAATGTCATTAGGTAATATTACCTTCTTACAATGTCAGTCCTTGTAAGAATAGAGGAGAAGACATAAGAGTCAGGCGAGCAGGCGCTTATCTCATTCCCAAAGAAGGGATAGATCTAACTGACTCTCAAGCTGGAAAGAGGTAACCTGAATAAGGAAACAGGGGACTCTAACATCAAGACATATCCGGCCAGTTATAATGAGCAGCGGGTCGATTCGTCACTACAGTCATACAAGACTGAATTCCACCAAAATGCGAGAATGAGGCTGAAGCGAATTCCTTCCCAGAACTCCAGAAGGAAGAGTCCTGCCACTCTTATCCTGTGAACCTGAAACAGGACAGGTTGATTCATGCTATGTCAGACTTCAGAAACACAAAACTGCAAGGTAGTAAATGGGCTTATTATTTTTTTTTTTTTAAACATTTTATTATACCACCGTGAGATATACAATTACAACGTTGTTCAAACTTGGGGTTTAGGTCACACAGTGTTCCGGAACCGCCCTCCACCAGTGCCCATTTCCCACCACCAGTGTCCCCAATTCCCCCGCCCCACATCCCGCCTAAATGGCAGGTTCTTTATCTCCTCTCCTCTCCCTCTCTCTCTCTCCTCCTTCTCCCACACTTGTAGGTTACTCTACGATACACTTAGGAAGCCATCATTTGCATTTTTGTCTGTCCGTAATGCTCAGTTCTTATGTTAGCATCCCAGAACTTTGGACATTTATTCACTCATGTTCCTTTCTCTATCTAAACCAGCCTCTGACTCCCACCCGCTTGTGGTAATTTCCACTTTTTGGTAAGATCACCTAGTATATTTATGCCATGCAAGTAAATGCAGTCATTCTATGTCTCTCCCTTTCCTTCTGACTAATTTCACTCAACATGATTCTTTCCATATCCATCCATTTTATAGCAAAATTTCACAACTTCATTTTTTCTGACAGCTGCATAGTATTCCATCGTGTAGATGTACCACAGTTTCTTTATCCAGATCATCAGTTCCGTCATACTGGTTGTTTCCAGGTTTTTGGCTGTTGTGAACAATTGCTGCTATGAAAATAAAAGTGCGGATTGTGTTTCGCTGTGCGTTTGGCCAGGGTATATTCCCAGGAGCGGGTATGGCTGGCAGATCCGGGGAGCTCAATTTCTAGTCTTTGGAGGGAATGTCCATATTGTTTTCCAAAAAGGTTGTACAAGTCGACATTCCCACCAACGATGAGTCCCCTTTTCCCCACATCCACGCCAGCACTTGTTGCTTTTTACCCTTTTGGATATGGGCCTAAATGGGCTTATTTTTAGAGCAGCTAAATGCATTTACTTTTACTGCAAAAGCTGTGCTCAACACGTACAGAAGATAAAACTGCTTATTACTTATCTGCCTAATATTTCATTAAGAATAGCCTGTGACTTCAAAGAGAGTTCTCCTTATTGTCCTATATATGAATGCCTAATTCAAACATGACTGAATCTAAGATAATGAATTAGCGGCATTGTATAAGATAATTGGCTTAATTTACTGAGAGGGCGAATTGTGTGCTCCAGTGGATGTGGCAAATTTTATAAATACTACATATTCTCATCCATTAGAGAGCCTAGACGTCATTGGGGTAGGAGATTAAACAAATATGGCCTTATTTGTCCATGACAATATATTGAAGGTCAACCGAGGGCCAGAGAGTAGAAATGCTTCACCTTGCACACAGCTGACCTTGGGCAATCCTTGGGGGCAAACCTCAGAGCCTCAAGACTTAGTGAAAATGACCCCTGAGCAAAAAAGTCAGGAGTGGCCCTGAGCCACCACAGGCAGACTATGGCCCTAATCCCCCCACCCTCATGCAACAGAAAGAAAAACTTCAAATATTTCACATCTAACAAAAGCAAAAAAAAAAATAAAAAAAAAAAGCAGTATAATGAAATGCTACCAATAAGTAATTGCACCAAAAAATTTCAGGATTGTAAATATAGAGAACCAAACTCTAGTTTCCTTAATATTGTTACTTGACTTGGTTTTCCCTCGTGTTCTTAAACCAACCATAGACTAGAAAGCGGGTTGCCTCATCATGAACTTTTTTTCAATCCAGGTCAACAAAAGGACTAAACGGCTTTTAGATCTCAGCCACCCTTAAATGGAGTTTTCCTAGACCTCGAGCTCTTGCAGGGCTCACACAGTATTGTTCTTATCTAAAATTTTGAGCAATGTTTCTCTTGTTAGGATCCAGTTTCTCTTGGGTGCAGGACACGTTGTGTGCACTCGTGTAAGTACAAGTCATGACGTCAAACCACACACGACATTTTCCTGGAAGGCATCTGGACCATTTTTTTAATCAGTCCAAAAGGGGAAAAAGAGTGAACGCTTCCTTCCCTCACTAGTTTCAGTCTTTAGAAAGATGATGAAATCCAGGCAGAAATAAATAGCTTCATTTAGAAGCTGGGGAGCATTACAACACGGATTGATCCATGGTTTCAAACGGGTTTCCAGTAACAGCACGTCCTGCGCGCTCAGAGATGGTCTTGTCTTGCCTGAGAGTGGCCTTTCACTCAGCTGCTGTTCCAGAACTTCAGTGAGCTCCTTTCCTGCTCTCTGGAGGTTTTATTCCATCCCTTTCTTTCCTCTTGAAAGAATTTCCCTATATAATTGATCAGAAAGGAGAGGGCTCAGCCCTACAATCTTGCAGTTTTTCTATATTAAGACAACTATCTCTCCTTACTAAACGTGTTTGGCATAGGGTGTATCTCCTTTCCAGATTCTCTAAACTGAAAGAGAATGATTTATCTTAAAATTTTATAGACTTTGGGGGAGGGTATTTTTAATTTATTTAGAATCCGGAAGGATTAAAAACTTTAAAAGGTAAACCCTTTTTACCTGAAGCGAGGGTTACCATTAAAAAAATAAATATCATATTTTGAGTTCAAAGATGCTTCCACTTCTATATATTTTTTATTCATCCACTATAAATATTTTAATATTTATATTTAAATATGCAAGAATAGACTTCTGCTGAATAGCTACACTATTGTCCCAGGTTCATTACTTGGCACTAAATGCACAGTTTGATAATTTAGATAAAAGTTCCTAAGCAATTTTAGTATCTCTCTCTTAGCTCTCCTCCTGCTCTCTCTGTCTCTCTCTCTCTCTCTCTCTCAGACACACACACACATGTACACACATACACACACAACACACAAACACACATAAACTAATGAACAGATGCCAATCACAGGATTATTTCTATAGTTAAAAGATGATTCAAGTTATCTCCAGTTGGGGAATGGAAATTTCTCAATAAAATTACTTATTTCGACCCTTTGACCTACTCTCAAATGGATTTTTATCATCTAGTATTTATCAATTGATCTTTGAGGCTAACTTAAATCAATATATTTTTGAGCTGCCTTCTTAAAATCAATCATGTACCTTGGAACTGAAATTGATATACTAAGAGAGGGGCCATACTTGGTATTCTTAAATAATCTTTGCAAAAAAAAAAATGGTGTAAAAATTGGACATCATTTCTATGTTTTAAATCAGTGCCAATGGAGAACAGTGGGCCAAACATGGGAGTTTAAAAAGTATCTAAGTGTCTCTCAAACTCAAGCAACCTACAACATGATCACATTTAATAACTGTGCATAATAAATACTTAAAATACTCTCTTATTTATATAGCTTTGAAAACGTTGTTCTAATGTTGAATTAGAGAATAATAGAACAAACATAAAGACAGAAATATGAATTTTCCTGATTATTGTCCTAAAATGTAAGGTCTCAGTGTTGGAGAAATCCATACAGTAGATAAGCCTCTTGCCCGTGGCTGACCCCAGTCTCGATTCCACTATTACTGCCATGAGTCATGAACACCAGGAGTGATATCGAATACAGAGTCAGAGTAGGTCCCAAGAAAAGTCGGGTTGACCCCCAAAAAAAACCCGGACAAATGTAAATCTATTTTTAGAAACGGAAAGTCATATTCCTAAATGAATAAATGGAAGTAGTGCAAAGATTCAGGAAGAAAAATGAGTATTCCCTGCATTCCACGATCTCACAGTTGATTACAAAGGAAACCACAGTATTACGTCCCCCTCTGCGGATGATAGATTTATACAAAGAAGATAGAGTAATCTAAATATAATGATAATCACTTTTCCATGAAATCCTAAAAAAATGACCTTTAAATTTCTTCCTCAGTGCCAAAGAAGTTTCTTAATATTATATTATAGAATTTGAAATCTGCATAATTATATTTTGCTCTATTTTGCCATACTAATAAAGTACTTTATTTCAATAAGACCTTAACTAGACCATACCTGGGATTATTGGCTCAATTTCAATTGTCCCTCATTAATGTTGCAGAAGGCTATTAGCATTTTGAGGGGCAAACACAAGGTGTGCTTAGTTAGTGGGACATGACCCTGCTGTCACTAAATTATATTCTGATTAATGATCTTCTCTAGTTTAAAGAAGTTTGAATCACCCGTAGATTATGAGAGGGGAAAATGGGGAGGAAGATAATGGGGGGAGATGAACTTAAGACATGACAAAACATGCATAGTTCAGTAATTCCGCTCGGAAAATTGACCTCAAGGTTCAGCTCAGGATTACAATGCAATGGATTCATCTTTGGCCACATGATATCACACTCGAGAAGCTTTTTAAACCCCAGTCTAATGGGTCCTACCTAAGACAATTAAATTCTTCAAAGTAAGACCTGAGCACTAGAGATTGTCAAGAAAATGCCATAATATTCACATTTAGGAAATGAGAGTGGAGTAATAAATAAATAAATAGTGCTTCAGGAACATCATACTTAAACTTCTTAAAACAAATATTCTTTGTTTGGGCTTTCCCATTTTTACCCATATATGTGCCAGTATATTGACAGAAGAAGATTTTCTCTTTAATGGAATCACCATGTATAAGAGTTGCAGAGTTATTCATGACTAAGTTTCAACTCCAACATCTCTTCACCAGTGTCCATTTCCTCCAAAAATATCCACAGTTTCCATCCCATCTGCAAGCCTACCTCTAACATTGTCCTAGTGCCCCATCCTGACCCTAAGATTTTTTACTACTAAGTATTTAAATCAGACATGCCTTTACAGGATAAGTGGGTTTGGGCGTTGTACATGTAGGATTGGCCTGGATTGATCTCCAACCCACTGCATACACTCCCCTTCTACAGCACCACTGGGGCAATTCTTGAGCTCAAGAATAAGGTAAACCCTGAACACATCACAGGTTGTAGCCCCAAACAAGGCGAAGCTAAACAAAACAAAATCTTTCTTCTGAGAACCAGCTCTCCCTCTCTGAGTTTTACTGCCTTTTGGGTGTTTATCATTCCTCTGCTCTTCATCAATCACCCACATGAGAGGGCAGCTGGGTCTGTCATTCACTCCATGACTCACTCACTCAGATGATATTCTCCAAATTCATCCATGCTGGAAATAGCGTCCTCATCTTTCCCCACAGCTGAATAGTATTCCATTGTGCATATGACCATAGTTGGCAAGGGAAATTTTTGTTTCTGTGACACTAGTTAGTGAACAACTACACAGGATTTTTGTATTAGTTTCCAGGCGCTCATTCTGCAACTAGAAGTATCATCTCACTCCAAAAACAGCTTTACTTCTCTTTAATCAGTCTGTCAGAATTCAGCACCACTGAGGCTGGAGGCGATGGAACAGCCAGGTAGGGCATTTGCTTTGCGCGTGGGAAAATCCTAGGTTCAATCCCAACATTCCATATGGTCCCTGCACTGCCAGGGAGTAATTTCTGAGCAAAAGGGCAGGAGTAACCTAGAACATGCCAGGTGTGACCCAAAAAAAAAGAAAAAAAAATTCATCTTCACAAATCATAAACATTTGATAACATCAATGGTTACAAATAGAAAATAACTAAAACTATTCAGACCTATTCATAAGAAGCTTTTTTTTTCCTTATGGGTATGTACATACCTGTAAATACACCAACAATACAGTGATTCCTTGATAGAGTCTAATTTAAGCTAGTCAACTTCATAATAATAGATTTGCTGTCATAAACATTGAAAATATTTCATTGCTATGAAGTACTTCAGAATGTATAAGAAATATAAGAAAAAAGTGACAGTCAGCTCTTTCAGACAATAAACATCAAAATATGACTATGCAAATTTTCTTTATTTGTAAGTTAGTATACTAAATCTGTGTATACTGATATAAAGTGATGTTTATCCAAATTTTCTAGCTATAAATTTGGGGTAATAAAGTTGGATTTTCCTAAAATTATCGATGTTGATAATACTAATATTATCTGCCAGTCAATTGGGCATTTTCCATTGTATGATTTATGTCTGTGTGTATATATACAATATTAATGTCATATATTTTCTTAAAAATCCTTATATTGCATACATCACAGCTAATGAAAAGGTGAGGAAAAATAAAGTCAAAGTGGTTGGCTAAAAGTAAAGGCATAAGAAAGGAAGAGAGAGGGGAAAGAAGGGAAGCTGAAGAAGAGGATGGGAGAGGATGTAGAGAGCAAGAGAGGGAGAGAGGTTGAGAGGAAAGAGGAGAGGTAGGGAGATGTTGGGAGGGGAGGTGGTGGAGAGGATGGAAGGGGTGGACGGGGAGGAGAGGGAGGACAAGTTGAAGGAAGAAAAGAGGAAGGGGGAGGTGAGGGAAGAAGATGAGAAGGGAGGAGGGAGGAGAGAGAGGATGTGAGGGGAGAGGAAAGAAGAGAAAGGGGAAAGGGAGAGAAGGTGAAGCCAGTTGAGGGCAAGGCTAGGAAAGGAAGGAAATACAACCAGATGAAATTTGCTGTTAATTTTTACCCTTTATCTCCAACTCCAGATACACGAGACAGAGCCAATACTGACTCTCCCTGTGCTCAGCTAAACATGATGTACCCAAGAAGGAAGGCGGGTTCTAACCCTGGCCCATCATCCCAATAGAGACTCTCAAGAGACCAGAGAAGCCCTGCACCTGAGGGCCACCATTTCAACATCGGACTCCACAACTACGGCAGAGCTCCACCCAAGAAGAAAAGTCAATCTCCCTGTTGCACCTGGCCGTTTTGCGGCCACACAGTTCATCAGTAAATGCATGAATGAGAGCCTACCACTGAAAGTATAACATCTTCACAGCAGAGCCTAGCAAGCTACTGTGTCGTTATTTGATCTGCCAAAACCAGTAACCTTTATAGAACTCATTCCCATGACCTGAAGAAACAGTTTGAGGCTCTCCGTGTTCCTGGGGCGAGCAGATCCCCTGTGCTACACTAGCAAGCGACAGAATGTATGGAGATGTTACTGGAAACTGCTCAAGCAAATCGATGAACAAGAGAGAATACAAGGGATACAAATGATACAAGTATCCCCAGCACATTCAATTTTACTTACCTTTTCTATCTACTTTACCTCCTATCCTTTTGACAAATATTGCTGGCAATTTATCAGCTTAGGAAATTGTTATTGAACTTACTAATAGTTTCACGAAGATAACAAACTATATTCAGAAGCAATTTCTAGTCAAAGGTTTAAGTATCCAAATCTTAAAGTCAATCCAATCGCTCTTCACCTGCATTTTTAGTAAAGGAATTGGTTGATGCACACTTTGCTGACACTCACTGAATGTATACTTTACTACTCTACAAAACCTGCTTTCACCTGAGTATTTCTGCCTGAAAAACTTAATATGTGAGAACCTGTATGCTAGATATTACTTATGTCTTATTTATATTTGGTTTAGAGCCACACCCTCTAGTGTTGAAAGGTTACTCCTAGCTCTGCACTAGCAATTACTCCTGTCAGGCTCAGGGGACCATGTAAGAGGCCAAGGATCGAACCCAGGTTGGCATGCAGGGGCAAATGCCTTACCCACTGTACTATCTCTCTGGTCCCAATTTGTTTCAGAATATTGAGTTTTGTGTATATAGTCCATTGTGTACTCATTTTGTTCTCACATTCTGAGAGCAAAAGTTTGCTTCTCTCAGCTATTAGGCTGTGAATATGGCCTCCAAGCTCCCTTATGAACCAATTACCAAATTTTATTAAGTCATTTCAGATCGAGAGAAATACAGAGAGTAGACAACTCCATATGCATGAACCATGGCTGGCCCTTTAAATGTCTACTTAGGAAATAGTTTGTTGTTAAAAGGAAAAAGTATCTTTATTTTCTTATAATGTCTCATTCATCACTCAGGGAGAAGAAAAAGTGGCTCGTCATTTAATTTAATGAAACAAAAATAGTAGTTAATTATATAATTAGTTGATTCATTTACTAACTAATTTTATGTAGTGGCAGAGGCATTTACCACTGAGTCCTCCACGCCCTTGGAATATATTAACATTGGAAATCAGAGACAACATTCGTAGGCATATAGGAAGGTAAATATAATGATAAGATGTGTTATATAAATATGTAGGTAGAAATAAGATTTGGAAATCATTGCACTGGTACATTAGCTTATCGGTTAGGACTTTTTTTTTTTTACATTCTTAACTTGCCAAATTTGCGCTTAGTTGGAAAGGGTTTCATATGATTTTTGTATGTTTATTTATGGTATTTTT
>JAJIBD010033912.1:0-12659 GCA_021461705.1 Cryptotis parvus
CAGTATTAGAAATTCTACAATGGCATTTATTTCTTAACAGAGTACAAAGTACACCTTCAGGAAGATTAATTACACTTCAGACTACCATTTTCCAGGAATAAACACTTAAGAAGGAATCAGTTTCTCTAACTAATATGAATGAGAGTAAGTCTTGATTTCTAATTCCTAGAAGGGAAAAAAGATGGTTATAAACCTAGGGTACCACAAATTTTGAACATAGGTACTATGGAAATGAAAAACTAGATAAATCCCAAAATAGCTTAAATCAATATATTATGCACATAAATCATATCTACATTTTTAATACCAAAGTTTACAAGTCACCAATAAAGGCAACTGCTCCCCTACCTAGTAGCGTATATCACCTACCTTGCTAAAAATACTCAATTCAGGAGATTATCATGCTGAGTGAAAATGAGTCAGAAGGAAAGACAGGATATAGAATTACTGCATTCATTAGTGGGATATAAAATATACTAGTGTTCTAACCAATTGTGGAAAATGGTAACTCCAGACTAGAACTGAGCATTTGAATGTACACAAGGAATACATGATAATCTCTAAATGTCTGTAGGCAACCGCAATGCACACTGAATAAGAGGGAGGGGGGAGAGGAGGGGAGAGAGAGAGAGAGAGAGAGAGAGAGAGAGAGAGAAAATTGAAAAAGTTCTGCCAGCAGAGGCCAGCTGGGTGAGGTGGAGCGCGAATTTGAGGACATTGTGGTGATAGAATAGGGCACTTGTGGAAGGGATGGGGTCCTGGAACACTGTATGTGGCACTCAAAGCATGAACATCTTTTGTAGTAGTATATCACATGATAGTATAATAAAAAAAAATTTTAAATAAAAATACCCCATGTTCCATGCAAAGAAGAGCAAGTTATCGGCTACTGCTTGCTTAAGCTAAACAAAACTTGCAGCTGAGGAGACTGCATTAATAAACAAAATTCTTTTAGTATAAGAGCATCTATCACATCTCCACAAATTTGAAGGAAGAAAGGAGAGCATTAGTTAAGAGAGAGGGTCCAAATAAATGGATTCAAAATCTCTTCATTAATCTCCTTGGCTCTTCAACTGACTCAGTAATCTTTATGGAGGAGCCACAATGAAAAATAGACAGCAAATTATCTTACTTGAGTGGCAAGATTACAATGAAAATTCAAGTCCTCACCCATTTGAGACATAGATGAAAATGAAACCCACAGCATACTTCAATTGCCTTGCTAGCTCTAGTGAGCATACTTGTCAGAGACAGCTAGTATTGTTTGCATAAACAAATGGCATAAAACTCATACTAGAATATGTGTGCTATAATATCTTTTAGGTGCTAGTAATGCATAGGCAATGGAGACCTCTTGGTGTCTGTCCCGAACCCATTATACAAAAAGAATTAAATGCCAAATCTTCCTAGGAATAATCTGGAAACATCAAGAAATATTTCCTTAAATAGTAAGAAGCTTCCACTCATAAGCTTGCTATATTTTGCTTGGGATCTAAAATCATGTAATAACTATGGTAAAATAGCATATGAGGGAAATCACTATATATTAATTAACTTTGTGTTCCAAAGTAAAATAGTTAATACCCATTACAAAGTAAAAATAGGCTGGTGACAGTACCACTTAAGTAGCTGTTTGCATCACACATGGCCTACCAGGGTTTGATCCCCAGCATCCCATATGGTGCCTAAGCATGGCCAGGAGTAATTACTAACTGCAGAGCCAGGAGCCCCCCCTGAGCATTTCGGTGTAACCCAAAAAACAAACAACAAAACAAAAAAAAAATTTAAGAAGTAAGTAGAGCTTACTTGCTCACTCCCTATCTTCCCTACTAAATTGGCATCTGGTCATCTCTGAATGATCTGTCTGGATTCTATTTTCTGAGCCTAGCACATTGAAAATGGTTTGGCATGAGAACAAGGGCAGACCAGACCCACAGCTGTGCACGGCTCGACTCACATGGGCAGCCCATGGAGTTTCAGAGGGAGGTAAATGGCTTGGCCCTTTGGCTGAGTCCAACATAGTTCCTAGGGTTAGCGCAGACACGTGCGGCGGGGTTGGGGGACCCGCGCTGGCTGGACTTCCCAGGCAGGCATTTTGGGCTCCCTTCCCCATTCCTTCATCTCCATGAAACAAGCATGACTTAGGCTCCAAGCCCCACAGCCAGCAACAGCGCAGAGAGGACACCAGACCCACAGCTGCGCTGGCGCATAACCACAAAGTTTGCTCTTTAACTAGACAATAATGGAAAAAAGATTTAGGACCAGGTCCTTCCCGGGATCTTGCACATTTACACACCTTAATGATCATTGTAGCTGCAACAAACTGGGGGAGGTTGATGTGGGGAATGGGGAAGTACAATGTCACACTAGAACTCACTATTGAATCTACACGGAAACTTAATCATAAACCATTAATCTGAAAAAGGCCACAAAGTATAAGAGAAGAGAAAGAGAATTACGAGCAGAGACAGAGAGATAGAAAGAGAAAGAGGACCTGCTTTAGGGGCTGTCTGGGTTTGGATGGGAGGGGAGTGTTGGGACATTAGTGGTAAGAATAGGGCACTGATGGAGGACTGGGTGCTGGAACACTGTATGGGTGAGAAACAATTATGAAGACATCCCTGTAATACCTCACAGTGGTATAGCAAAAAAAAAAAGCTAAGAAAAAAGGGTTTTAGCGCTACTTCACGAAGGTTCAATATAAATATTTGATTTTTAAAAAGCCTGCAAGAATGGACAGGGCTAGGTGTAGACACACCACTTCTATAACAATTACATACCATAATGTTTACTTGTGTAGGTTTGATATATAATGAACTAAAGAATATGGAAGTTTAGAAGCACTATGTATTGTTCCTTCATATGAGGTTTCTGCTCTTTGATAATACCATTAAAGTTACATTTTTACAGACAAGGTTACAGCATTTTTACATTCGACTCCACCCAGTAGACTGAGAGAGAACCTGTGAATCTACTGCTAATTCTCATCTTTTATTTCCAAGGCTCAAAATAACAACAAATATAAGTGCCAAATATTTAAAAACAAAATACTAAGTACCTAATATGACATTTACAAATAAAAGGGGAGTCATAAAAATGCCAAAATTATTTCTTTTATGTCTCACACACTCTATCTACACAGGGACCATACAGCTGGCGTGTTCGGGGAGCCTCTAGGCCGCACCTGTTGATACCAAGGGGACCATTCAGTGCCAGGGTCAAATCCAGCTTAGGCACATGCTGGACTTAGGCCTAATACGCTCGTAGTACTTCCTGGCCCTGCATTTTTCAATTATACTATTTTTCTTTTAGTTTACTTGTTTCTGATTGAAATATTCTCGCCCTTTCTCTTTGTTTTTAAGAACTCTCTTCCATTGTACTTCTTCAGTTTGGGGAAAACCCCCATTTGTTGCCCACTTTTGAAATCCTCATACAGAAGATAAGAGAGGGTCTTCTGTGCTTCGTATCTTTTCAACATATTTGCATTGTTGGTGCAGATTGATTCACTCTCCTTTATTACATTTGGTGCAACAACTGCTTTTCATCAGGGATCAGAGATCCTAGGTAAGGTGAGGTTGGGGCACCAGGGCTAAAGATAAGTTCTCAGGGATTACCTATAGGCAGCAAAAGGGTGGGAACAGCTCAACAACCTGAGGTGGCGACTGCTTTGGCTCCTCAAGAGTTCTTGCAGGAGCAGGTGTGGAGTGGAGGGGAAGATTTAGTAAAAAATGTCCCTTTTTTGTTGTTACCGATTCGATCTATAATTCCCCATTTAATTTTTATGACTAGCTGAGGCAAAAGCTAAAACCTGAATTATTGAAGACCCAGCCCTACTTTAAATCTCATAATCTTAAGCAATATTTGAGAAGTATAGAATTCCAAGCGGGTTTCTTCTATAACTTTTTAAAATATTATTGACTTGATATTTAAGAATTTTGGTAAGCCCAGATCAATAGTTATATTTTATTAAACAAACTTATTAGGCATTATTTGGCTTGAAGGCTAAATAAGCGGTTGTTCTTGTCATCACTAAATTTTATGAAAAAATACAAATTTGCCATATTAACACATATTTATTGTTATGAAATGCTTTTATATTTATTATTAAGATTATATCAAAAGAAAGGGTTCTTAAAATTCACTTAATCTTAACTCAAACATAAAAATGAAGCTATCCTAGCTGCAACAGACCAACCTAATATGTAGAAAGATATATGAGGAACTATAAATACCCAATACCATGTGGGTCCCTATTGGGTGTGCCCCTTCAAAAAAAAAAAATTCAATGATTTGCCATTGGATGCAAGTACAGGAGTAAACTCTTAGATCATGAGGTGACTATAATCATTATTGGACCACTTTTTCACAAGATCTATAGTTATATCGGTAACCTTTCACTATCTTTCCTAATACTATCTAATGCTCCTTAATAGTGACTATGCTGGAGTCAGGAATAACCACAGCTTAAGGATGGGCTCTTGCCCTTGCACATTCAATCTCTAGCACCCGTAAATTCCCAGAAGCCCACCAGCAGTAGTTCCCTACATACAAGAGCCAGGACTAACCTGAGAGCACAGAAGCCAGCTCTGGACCAAGAACAAAATAGCGACTTAATAATAATAATAATACCTATGTTCATCCTTCACAAGAACTTAAGCGCTTCCATGAATAACCATATGTCTACTAAAAACGAGTGAAAGACTACAGTAAAAATGGCGAATAAAAAATTCTGTAGAATGCCACAGTGACAATACAATTAAAAATTAGAAGAGGAAATGATTACCTAGGTCTCCAGTGTCTTTGTAAAAATAAAGAGAGAAATAAAATATAATTTGAAATTCTCTATTTCAATATTTTTAATGTTTCCAAGTACTTTAACTTATTATTTGTTCTTCATTAGTCCAGCACATTATGCCTCTGAACAAATAAAATCATTGGGAGTTTTATGTTAATCATTAGAGTTAAGTATGGTAGGAAAGAATCCAAGTAAGAAGGTTTTTAAAATATATGCTTCCTAGTAACTCACATAATCGCTAGAATAAAAGAAGTTCTCTCTCTTGGCCGAACCAGCTCCATCCCTGGCCAAACTTTCTTCATGTTTTGAGAATTTTAGTGCTCTCCCGCTAAAAAATGTGTTAATTAACTCTCACTGTCACTATTTCTGCAATCCTCTATAAAGAGAAGCGCTGGCAAATCTCCAAACTACAAAACCATTTACTTTGTTCACTGTTTTCCTCCCACACTCATGTGGCAGTAGTTCCAATCACAAGCAGTCTGAGCAAAAAGTCTATAAGCATTTGGAAAAACTTTTGACCAAATGTATTTGACCATATGCAGCATATGTCATATATGTAGCTTCACATGGTATAACATAACACAGTAAAGAATATGCTGGATAGTCCCGAGATTCAAGCAGACTTCTCTTTAACACATTCTTTTTTTAAAAATAATCTACTTTTATTGAGCTAAAAATGTTAAGTACACTGCCACCTCTTACAGGTTGGGTGGATCCAGATGAGGAGGCAGGAACAGAAATTTCTTAACACCTTCTCCCTATCATCCCAACAAATCTATAAGTAAATATGGATCAGTTTACACAGACGTACCTAAAACATTGACAAACAAAAACTTACACAAATGCAAACATACACAAAAGGAATAAAAGGCGGCATGCAGACAGATAGAGTCATCTTAGTACATTGAATAAACCACCACAAGAGCAATGAGACACAATCAGGAAGAGATCTCTGAATAAAACTTCCTGCAGGAACCGGGTGAGGGGCTTCCAGTCCAGTGGCCAATATTAACTATCTGGCACATAGCAATGACGCAGCATAACTTGAAGCAGGGCCCTAAAACCTGGAATAGAGAAAAGTAAACACAGGAGGTCCAAGAAAAAAAAAGAGAAACTAAGAATCCAGACTACACTTGACAACCCTTTTAATGCTTATGCTCTGTAATCCACTATTAGTCTGGAAGGAAAGGAAAAGAAAGAAAGAGAGAGAAAGAGGAAAGAAATAAAGAACCTGCCTGGTAGCGGCAGTGGGGAGAGAGGAGGGAGGGAACCCGGGGACGTTGGTGGTGGGAGATAGGCACTGGTGGAGGATGGAGTGCTGGAACACTGTATGACCAAAACCCAAATATGATCTTAATTGTATATCTTTGTAAGTGTATATCCACAGTGGTATAATAAAATACTTTTAAAGAGGCAGACTATAATAAAGTCAGTGTTTACATTCACTTACCAGGGCCCAATGCGTAATGTATTAAACAGCATCTGTCTATAGAAGAATCACTAATATTTAGACTATTGGCTGACTTGGCTTTCCCACACTTGACTGACTGCTGGTGGCTGGCAAAGTGACCCTGCTTAAGAGGTAAAGAGAACAAAAAATAAAGAAATGGGACTATATCAAGAATTTAAAAGCAATACATGACAAAGTAAACTCAAGAAGCTATAAGAAAATGACACCCTACTGAGAAGGAAGTTATGTACACAAATACATCATAAAGCACACAAGAAACTCAATAACAAAGAAGAGGAAATCTGGCACAACTACCCATCCAAAAATGGGGATAGGGAGATGAACAGACACTTCCTTAAAGACATTCCAGGTAATAATCAACAGACATATGAAAAAATGCTTATCGCTACTCACTTAACCAGGGAAATGCATATCAAAAACAGCTTTTTGAGGTATCACCTAATGCCAGGGAGTAGCATATATCAAAAAGTCTTTTGTGTCATACCCTCATTTTCTTTTCTCTATTTCATCCTGATTCTTTCTTTTTCCAGTTAAAGGAACAACATTGTCAAAATGTAGAAATAAATATACACTTAGGATGAGTGCCAATATCACCTACGGATTTGCTACCCAGCCCACTCCCTTATTTCATTAACCTCATTTTTTTCAGAGTCTAAGAGTTTGTTTGCTCATCAGACATTAACTGACTTACCTTTTTTGTCTTAATATACATGTGTCATGTATGTATGTATATATATGTGTATGTTATATGTATATACTAGCATATGTATATGTATCATATGTGAGTGAAAATTGCCTGATATTTTTCTCCTAACTTTACCATTAATCCCTTAAGATTCCATTCATGTCACAACAGAGGTAAGATTTCACCTTTTCTTGGGAAGTAATATTTTGTTGTGTGTATAAAAACCATATCTTTTTACCAATTCATCTATCATTGGGCAAGCGGTTTGTTTCAGTGCTTGGCTGTATGAGAGATGTGGTGTTCAATGAATATAGATTGTACATATATTTTCAACAAGTGTTTTGGTATTTTTGCCAGATACCTAAGAATGGAAATCTTTAACCACCAAGAGCAGATTGTTTTTAATATTCTGAGAAATTTCTGTACTTGTTTCTCATAGAGGCTGAAAAACTATATATATCCCTCTAAAAATTATAGTTCCTATTTATTCATATTGTTACTGGCCTTTCTAATGTAAGAGTTTCTCTCACATGTGAGTTCATATCTTGCTGTCTTTTTGATGTTCATTTCTCTGACCAGTAATAATGAATATTCTTTCCTTGAGTCAACATTACACTAAAATATTACTAAAAAAAAAAAGAAAGCATGTTTTACCCTACCAAACAACTTTGCAAAGATTCTCTATAAAAGCTTGCAAGCCAAAAATTCAACTTAATACAGAAAAGGCTCACGCACCATGAAATAAATGGGATTCACTGAACAGATGCAAGGATGACTGGTTCAAAATACTCAAAATCAATTAATTCAATATATCACTCAAAAGGAAAGGAAGTTTAAGTAATCATATAATTATATAAGAGAAGCAAAAAAAAGATTCAACAGACATATTAAATTTTTTTTTAAGAATTTTTAGTAAAATGGGGATAAGAAAGAACTACCTCAGTAAAAAGCCATATGCTTTTAAAGAATCCCACAGCTAATATCCTACCTAATAATAAAACCCTAAAGGTAATTCCTGTAAGATCGGGCACAAACCCAGTTATAAAATTATTCAAGTAAGCCAAGAATTTTTTCTTCGTGGGGGCCCCATCCTGGCTTACTACTGGCTCTGCACTGGTGATAACTCACATACCTGGTGCTCAGGGGTCCATTGGGACATTGGAGATCAAATCCTGAGTATGCATGCAAGATAGGATTCATTAACTACTGAGCTATCTCTGGTCCCTCATCAAAAGAGTATTGATTGATCCGATGGAAATAGCCTGCAATGACACTTTAGTAGCACTTCACAAAGAAAAATACAGCCAACCCCATTAAAAATGGGGAGAAAGAAATGAACCAAAAACTTCCAAAAGAAGAAGTGAATGGCCAAAGGCGCACATATGAAAAAAGTGCTTTCATCTTTAATCATCAGGGAGAGGCACATCAAAAACAATGAGGTACCATCTCACGCCACAGGAGATGGCTTGAAGCTTCCAAACAGCAGGAACAACCGGTGCTGGCGTGAATGTGGGAAAAAGGGACTCTGATCAGCACTGTTAGTGGGAGTGCCGGCTGGTCCAGCCCTTTTTGGAGAAAAACAATATGGGCATTCCTCAAAAACTAAATATTGAGCTCCCATTTGATCCAGCAATAGCACTCCTGGGAATATACCGAGACCGAAACACACATAGCTGAAACACTATCTGTGCTTCTTTGTTCATCTCTGCGCTATTCACTATAGCTAGAATCTGGAAACAACCTAAATACCCAAGAACAGAGGACTGACTAAAGAAGCTGTGGTTTCATCTACACTATGGAATACTATGCACGCTGTCAGAAAAGATGGAATTATGAAATTACCTGCAAATGGATGGACATGGAGACTATCATGCTGAGTGAAATTAGTCAGAAGGAAAAGGACCGCTATAGAATGACTGCATTCATTAATAGGATATAAGAAAATAGATACCAGTGTTTTACCTAAATGTGGCAGGAAATGGTAATGGCAGATTAAAACTCACCATGCGGATATACAAAAGAGACTTAAGTGATAAACTCTCAATATCTGCAGGGCTAGCCACAATGTGTAAAATAAGAGGGAGAGAGATGCAGAGACAGAGAGAGACAGAGAGAGAAAGAGAGGAAGCGGGGTACCTACTATTAAGGCAGCCTGGGGTAGGCGAGAGGGTTGGGGTACATTAGTGGTGGAAATGGGGCACTGGTAGAGAGGATTGGTGCTGGAATTCTGTATTACCAAGAACCAATTATGAACACCTTTTGAGTGTATGTCTCACAGTGGTATAATAAAATTAAAAATTTTTTAAAAAATAGCCTGCAATGAGTCTTGAATCCGATGAATTAACTTCTGTTTATCATAGAAATTAAAAAATAACAAAGGTAAAAATACTTATATTTTATTATCTGATATTAACATTGTGGCTTGAATTTGAGCTATGCATAGTTCATAAGGAAAGTGTATTTTAAATTTTATGAAATTCAAACTTCCAAGAAAAATGTTTTCATTTAAATTTTCAATTTTTGTACATAATAAAAAATAAATTTAGGCAGAGGTCTAGTTTTTAAATTTGCATCCTCATCTGTTTACAAGGAGGAGCTTTTATAATTTACTTAGGAATAAGAAAATGTATGCTTAATTTTTAGTGTTATCTTATGACAAAAGAAAATCTACACTTTTCTTTTTTGTTGTGGATAAATAAGGGAGCCCAGAATTGGGTGACCCAGTACTGTGGATAGCAATACTTGCCTGAAATTCAGCTGACCCAGGTTGAATCTCTCGGGCACCCAAAGGCCCACCATGGGATCCCTGCGCGTGGGAGCAAGGGATAGCCCTAGAAGTACTGCCAGTGGGTGCAGCCCAAAAACCAAAGGTAAGAGAAAGGTGGATAAGCAATGGCCTTGATTAGAGAAAGCAGTTTCCTAGAATGAAAAGAACCATGAAGATAAATTCTGAAGAAAGCTTGTAACTGATTTATAAACCACGTTGTCTCCACATCTCGCTCTTCAGAGTTCTTTAAAGACTAATAAACTCAGGCAACAAAAACAAAACAGTCACACATTTAATTTTCAACCAACACCCTGTGGTGGAACTCTGCTCCTAACCATGACTGGGTGGTACTCGCTTTCTTTACTTGGACTTCTCCAAATGCCCCAGCAAGTTCTTGCTTTAAAACGTAACTTCTTGTGCAATCTTCTCTCCCTTGTCTAATAAGTTCCATGTTGCTTTTCCTTCCACAGAAGCTAAAAGTACTGAGCTCTTTTTTGAGCGTCCTTTTTCCTATTACTTAAGGAGGATTCTGGGGACAATTTATAAGTGTTGTGACCTGGAAATAGAAAGGTGCAAAGTCACATATTAGACAAACATGTGAGGGGAAAACACAGATATAAAAATATTATTGTAACTGAATCAACCTTCTGCTGCCTACAAGAAACACATCTGAATAATCAGAGCAAACATAGACTCAAAGTTGGATGACAATTCTACACGCACACAACTCTTGGGAAAGGCTGGTGTGGCCATATGTTGACTAGTACAGACCTTTTGGAGAAAATAATATGGACATTCCTCCAAAGACTAGACAGGAGCTCCCATTTGACCCAGCCATACCACTCCTGAGGAATATACCCTGGGAAGCCAAAAATACACAGAGGAAGCACCACCTGCTTGCGTGTTCATAGCAGCGTATGCACAATGGCCAGAATCTGGGAAACAACCAGAGTGGCCGAGAAGATGACTGGATAAAGAAGCTTTGGTACATCTACATAATGAATACTATGCGAGCTGTTAGCCAAAAAAGTTATGAAAGCAAGTTATGAAAATTATGAAGTTATGAGAATTTAATAACCGTGTATATGAAATGTAAATGGATGGACATGGAAGGATTATGTTGAGTGAAATTAGCCCAGAAGGAGAGAAACAGATATAGAATGACTGCATTTATTTGCATGACATAAATATATGTACATATTATTATACCATATCAAGGTCAGGGAAGCATGGAACGGAGGGAGGTCTTGTCAAAGGTGGGAAATTATCACAAAGCGTGGGGGAGTCAGAAGGTCAGGTAAAACAAAGGAGGAACAGTGTGCTAATAATTGTCGAAAGTGCAAATACCAACCTATAGACTGGAGTATTAAATACAGGCAAAAGACGCACATGATAACCTCTTAATGTATGTATTGTAATCCATAATGTGAAGAGAAAGAGAAAGAGAGAGAGAGAGAAAGAGAGAGAGAAAGAGAGATTTAAGAAACTGCCACAGATGCGGGCTAGAGGAAGAAGAGGAGGGAATTGGGGACATGGGTGGCGGGAAATGGGCACTGGCGAATTGGAGGATGATTGCTGGAACATTGTGGCGCGGCTGAAACCCAAATATGGACATCTTATGAACATCTTTGTAACTGTAAATCTCCGCGGTGGTATAATATAATATTAAAAAATAAAAAAAATTTAAATATTATTTAAAAAACATAGACTTCAGGCTTTAAAGGTTAGAAAGCACAGTGAGAGGAGCCATTTTCTTAATAATCAAGGATACATATATCCCAGGAAGAAATTATATTCTAAACTTGTATGCATCCAACGAGAAGGGTCAGTAAAAACTTACAAAAACAACTGTCATAGACTTCAAAGAAGACACTGACAGTAACACAATAGTAGTTGGAGACTTCAACACTGCTCTATCAGATATTGATAGATGCGACAAAACTGAAACTCACCATTTAAATATTGGCCCTGAAGGAAGAAATGAAGAAAGAGGGGCTAGTAGATATATACCAAAGCTTTTTTCATCGAAAAGTCGAATACACACATTTTTCTCCCAATACACACTGAATATCCTCCAAGATAGACCATGCTGAGCCACAAAGCATACCCCAATAAAATAAAAAAAAGATATAAGAATTGTGTCAACTATTTTTTCAGACCATGATGCACTGGAAATGAGTGAGGTGTAACCACACATGGACACAGAGAGTCAAACCAAACACCTGGGAAACCAAACAGCTCACTGCTGAACAGCCAGTGGATCATGAGAGTAAGAAATCAAACAGAAAATCAAAGATTCCTGGAAACAAGTAAGAAAATGAAGACATAGACTATAAAAGGAAACTTGGCTCAAGGATACAGTGAAAGCAGTGTTAAGCTGAAAGTCCATAGCTCTGCAACGCATTCATCCGGAAGCAAGAAAAGGCCACCTAAATAGCTATAACTTCACAGCTCAAAAATCTTAGAAAAAAGACCGAAAACAAAAGGAGCCTGACCCAGGCAGAAAGAAGAAGGAAATAATAAAACTTAAAGCAGAAATCAATGAGCTGGAAGCCCAAAATCAAAAGATTAATGAAACCAGAAGTTCTGGTTCTTTGAAGATATAAACAAGATCTTGCAAGACTTGTAGAGAAAAGGGAAAGAAAGAACTTAAAATAAATAGAGATCCAAGAAATGAAAAGGGTGAGATCACAACATAAATCACAAGAAATCAAGAAAGATCATCAGAGAGTACTTTGAGAATCTGTACATGCCACAAAACAAGAACCTGGAGAAATGGCAGACAAGTTCCCTGAAGTCCCATAGCCTCCCTTGGCTGCAAGAGATGACCTTCAGAGCCTGAATAAACCTTTCACTGTGAGAAGGAAATTGAAATATCAATTAAAAAGTCTGCCCAAACACAAAGCCCAGATCCGAGATAGATTCACTAGTGATTCTTGAA
>JAJIBD010033913.1:0-24935 GCA_021461705.1 Cryptotis parvus
CAGTATTAGAAATTCTACAATGGCATTTATTTCTTAACAGAGTACAAAGTACACCTTCAGGAAGATTAATTATACTTCAGACTACCATTTTCCAGGAATAAACACTTATAGAAGGAATCGTTTTCTCTAACTAATATGAATGAGAGTAAGTCTTGATTTCTAATTCCTAGAAGGGAAAAAGATGGTTATAAACCTAGGGTACCACAAATTTTGAACATAAGGTACTATGGAAATGAAAAACTAGATAAATCTTAAAATAGCTTAAATCAATATATTATGCACATAAATCATATCTACCTTTTTTAATACCAAAGTTTACAAGTCACCAACAAAGGCAACCGCCCCTACCTAGTAGCGATATCACCTACCTTGCTAAAAATACTCATATTCAGGAGATTATCATGCTGAGTGAAAATGAGTCAGAAGGAAAAAAGACAGATATAGAATTACTGCATTCATTAGTGGGATATAAATATATACTAGTGTTCTACCAATTGTGGAAAATGGTAACTCCAGACTAGAACTGAGCATTTGAATGTACACAAAGGGATTTACATGATAATCTCTAAATGTCTGTAGAGGCAAGCCGCAATGCACACTGAATAAAAGGGAGGGAGGGGAGGGAGGGAGGGAGAGAGAGAGAGAGAGAGAGAGAGAGAGAGAGAGAAGAATTGAAAAGTTCCTGCCATAGAGGCCAGCTGGGTGAGGTGGAAAGGAATTTGAGGACATTGGTGGTGGGAATAGGGCACTTGTGAAGGGATGGGTCCTGGAGCACTGTATGTCTGAAACTCAATCATGAACATCTTTGTAATTGTATATCACATGATGGTATAATAAAAAAATTTTAAATAAAAATATCCATGTTCCATGCAAAGAAGAACAAGTTATCAGCTACTGCTTGCTTAAGCTTCACAAACTTGCAGCTGGGAGACTCTGCATTAATAAACAAATTCTTTTTAGTATAAAATATCATCTCCCCCAAATTTGGAAAGGAGAGCATTAGTTAAGAGGGTCCATAATGGATTCAAAATATCTTCATTAATCTCCTTGGCTCTTCAACTGACTCAGTAATCTTTATGGAGGACCACAATGAAAACTAGACAGCAAATTATCTTAGCAGTGGCAAGATTCCAATGAAAATTCAAGTCCTCACCCATTTGACATAGATGAAAATGAAGCCCACAGCATACTTCAATTGCTAGCTCTAGTAGGCATACTTGTCAAGACAGCTAGTATTAGACTGCATAACCAAATGGCATAAAACTCATACTAGAATATGTGCTATATCTTTAGGTGCTGTGCATAGGCAATGGAGACCTCTTGGTCTGTCCAGACCGTATACAAAAGAATTAAATCTTAATCTTCCTAGGAATAATCTGGAAGCATCAAAATATTTCCTTACATAGTAAGAAACTCACTACAAGCTTATATTTTGCTTGGGATCTAAAATCATGTAATAACTATGGTAAAATACTTATATGAGAAATCACTATATATTAATGCTTTAATGTTCCAAAGTAAATACTTAATACCCATTACAAAGTAAAAGTAAGTGGGCCCTGAGCGATAGTACCACAAGTAGCTGTTTGCATCACACATGGCCTACCAGGGTTTGATCCCCAGCATCCCATATGGTCCCCTAAGCATGGCCAGGAGTAATTCCTAACTGCAGAGCCAGGAGTAACCCCTGAGCATTTCTGGGTGTAACCCAAAAAACAAACAACAAAACAAAAAAAAATTTAAGTAAGTAGAGCTTACTTGCTCACTCCCTGTCTTCCTACTAAATTATCAGTCATCTCTACAGATGATCTGTCTAGTTCTATTTTTCTGAGCCTAGCACATTGAAAATAGTTTGGCATGGACAAGAGACAGACCAGACCCACAGCTGTGCAGCTCGACTCACATGGAGCAGCCCATGGAGTTTCAGAGGGAGGTAAATGGCTTGGCCCTTGGCTGAGTCCAACATAGTTCCTAGGGTTAGCAGACACGTGCGGGGGTTGGGGGACCACGCTGGCTGGACTTGGAGCAGGCATTTGGGCTCCTTCCCCCATTCCTTCATCTCCATGTCGGCAAGCATGGCTGTAGGCTCATAGCCCCCACAGCCAGCAACACCAGACAAGAGACCAGACCCACAGCTGCGCTGGCGCATGGCCACAGAGTGGCTGCGTGACAGACAATAATGAAGATTAGGAGCAGGTCCTTCCCAGGATCTTTCACATTTATACACCTTAATGATCATTGTAGTTGCAACAAACTGGGGGCTGATGGGGAATGGGGAATTAAAATGTCACACTAGAACTCACTATTGAATATACACAGAGAAACTTATATCATAAACCATTAATATCTGAGAGAAAGCCACAAAGTGTAAGAGAAGAGAGAGAGAAATACAGAGACAGAGACAGAGAGATAGAAAGAGAAAGAAAGTGCCTGCTTTAGGGGCTGTCTGGGTTTGGATGGGAGGGAGTGTTGGGACATTGGTGGTGGGAATAGGGCACTGATGGAGGACTGGGTGCTGGAACACTGTATGACAGAGACCCAATTATGAACATCCCTGTAATACCTCACAGTGGTATAATAAAAAAAATTTTTAAAGAAAAGAGTTTGGCATATATGAAGGTTCAATAAATATTTGATTTTTAAAAAAGCCTCTGGGAATGGACAGGGCTAGGTGTAGACACACCTTTCTATAACAATTACATACATAATCATTTACTTGTGTAAGGTTTGTCTTTATAATGAACTAAAAGAATATGGAAGTTTAGAAACACTATGTATTGTTCCTTCATATGGTTTCTCTTTTGATGTACCATTAAAGTTACATTTTTCAGACAAGGTTACAGCATTTTACATTCGACTCCACCCAGTAGACTGAGAGAACCTGTGAAATACCTAATTCATTTTTTATTTCCAAGGCTCAAAATAACAACAAATATAAGTGCCAAATATTTAAACAAAATACTAAGTACCTAATAAACATTTACAAATAAAACTCATAAAAAATGCCAAAATTATTTCTTTTGTAATCTCCTCTATCTACAGGACCATAGCTGGCAGAGTTCAGAGGCCTCTAGAGCCGCACCTGTTGATACCCAGGGGACCATTCAGTGCCAGGAATCAAATCCAGCTTAGGCACATGCTGGACTTAGGCCCTAATCACTGTAATGCTTCCTGGCCCCTGCAATTTTCAATTATACTATTTTCTTTAGGTTGCTTGTTTCTGATTGAAATATTCTCATACTTTCTCTTTTCATTTAGAACTCTCTTCCATTATTTTCTTCAGTTTGGGGAAAACCCTATTTGTTGCCACTTTGAAATCCTCATCCAGAAGATAAGAGGGGTCCTCTGTGCTTCGTATCTTTCTAACATATTTGCATTGTTAGTGCAAGTTGATTCCTCTCCTTTATTACATTTGGTGCAACAGCTGCTTTCTCATCAGGGATCAGAGATCCTAGGTAGGTGGGGTTGGGGCACCAGGGCTAAGATAGTTCTCAGGGATTACCTATAGGCAGCAAAAGGGTGGGAGCAGCTCAACACTTCTGGGGTGGCAAACTGCCTGGCTCCACAAGAGAGTTCTTGCAGGGCTCACCAGCAGGTGGTAGGTGGAGGGAAGATTGTAAAAAATGTCCCTTTTTGTTGTTGTAATTCAAATCTATAATTCCATTTAATTTTTATGACTAGCTGAGGGCAAAAGCTAAAACCTGAATTATTGAAGACCCAGCCCTACTTAGAAATCTCATAATCTTAAGCAATATTTGAAGTAAATTCCAACCAGGTTTCTTCTATAACTTTAAATATTATTGACAAATCTTTAAGAATTTTGTTAAGCCCAGATCAATAGTTATATTTTATTAAACAAACTTATTAGGCATTATTTAGCAAGCTAAATAACTTGGTTGACTTGTCATCACTAGAATTTTATGAAAAATACAAATTTATATATTAACATATTTATTGTTATGAAATGCTTTATATTTATTATTAAGATTATATCAAGAAAGAATTTTCTTAAAATTCATAATCTTAACTCAAACATAAAAATGAAGCTATCCTAGCTACAACAGACCAACCCCCTAATATGTAGAAAGATATATGAGGAACTATAAATACCCAATACCATGTGGGTCCTATTGGGTGTGCCCCTTCAAAAAAAATTCAATGATTTGCCATTGGATGCAAGTACAGGAGTAAACTCTTAGATCATGAGTGACTATAATCATTATTGGACCACTTTTTCTAGATCTCTATAGTTATATCGGTAACCTTTCACTATCTTTCCTAATACTATCTAATGCTCCTTAATAGTGCCTATGCTGGAGTCAGAGATAACACAGCAGGATGGGCTCTTGCCTTGCACATTCAATCTCTAGCACCCCGTAAATTCCCCCAAGCCCACCAGCAATGGTTCCTACATACAGAGCCAGGACTAACCCCTGAGCACAACCAGCTCTGGACCAAGAACAAAATAATGACAATAATAATAATAATACCTATGTCCATCCTCCACAAACAGCGCTATAGATAACCATATGTCTACTAAAGCAATTAAAGACTAGTAAAATGAATAAAAGAATTCTGTAACGAGTCTACAGTAACTATACAATTAAAAATTAGAAGAAAATGTTCCTAAGTCTCCAGTGTCTTCTTAAAAATAAGAGAATAAAATATAATTTGAAATTCTCTATTTCAATATTTTTAATGTTTCCAATTACTTTAACTTATTATTTGTTCTTCATTAGTCCATACATTATGCCTCTGAACAAATAAAATCATTAGAGTTTATGTTAATCATTAGAGTTAAGTATGAGTAGGAAAGAATCAAAGCAAGAAGGTTTTTAAAATATGCTTCTAGTAACTCACATAATTGCTAGAATAAAAGTTCTCTCTCTTAATAGACCAACTCCATCACCAAGCTAAACTTTCTTCATGTTTTTGAGAATTTTAGTGCTCTCGCTAAAGTGTGTTAGTGCTCTCACTGTCACTATTTCTGCAATCTATAAGAGAAGCGCTGGCAAATCCCCAAACTCCAAAACCATTTGCTGTTTCACTGTTTTCCTCCCACACTCATGTGGCAGTAGTTCAATCTGGCAGTCTGACAAAAAGAGTCTATATAAAGCATTTGGAAAACTTTGACCAAATGTATTTGTTTTATATGCAGCATATGTCATATATGTAAGCACTTCACATGGTATAACATAACACAGTAAAGAATATGCTGGATAGTCCCAGATTCCAAGCAGACTTCTCTTTAACACATTCTTTTTTAAAATAATCTACTTTTATTGAGCTAAAAATGTTAAATTACTGCTCCCTCTTAGGTTGGGTGGATCCAGATGGTGGAACAGAGAGAATTTCTGCTTACCTTCTCCTATCATCCCAACAAATCTATAAGTAAATATGGATCAGTTTACACAGACGTACACCTAAAACATTGACAAACAAAAAACTTACACAAATGCAAACATACACAAAAGGAATAAAGGCAGCATGCAGACAGATAGGAGTCATCTTAGTACAAGGAATAAACCACCACAAAGGCAATGAGACACAATCAGGAAGAGATCTCTGAGATAAGAAACTTTTCCCTGCAGAACCAGGTGAGGGCTAGTCCAGTGGCCAATATTAACTATCTGGCACATAGCACTGACGCAGCATAGCAGAAGCAGGGCCCTAAAACCTGGAATAGAGAAAAGTAAACACTAGGAGGTCCAAGAAAAAAAAAGGAAACTAAGAATCAGACTACACATGACAACCCTTTAATGTATGCTCTGTAATCCATTGTCTGGAAGGAAAGGAAAAGAGAAAGAGAGAGAAAGGGAAAGAAATAAAGAACCTGCCATGGTGGCGGGCTGGGGGAGGGAGGGAGGGAACCGGGGACGTTGGTGGTGGGAGATGGGCACTGGTGGAGGGATGGGTGCTGGAACACTGTATGACCAAAACCCAAATATGAACTTTGTAATTGTATATCTTTGTAATTGTATATCTCACAGTAGGATAATAAAATACTTTAAAAAAAAGAATCAGACTATAATAAAGTCAGTGTCTACATTCACTTACCTTGGGGCCCAATGCAATAATACTGTATTAAACAGCATCTGTCCATAGGAGAAGGAATCACTAATATTTAGACTATTGGCCTGACACAACTTTCCCGCAAACTGACTGCTGAGGTGACTTCAGCAAAATGACCACAGAGGCAAAGAGAACAAAAAATAAAGAAATGGGACTATATCAAATTTAAAAGCTTCTACATGACAAAGTAAACTCAAGCTATAAGAAAAATGACACCCTACTGAATGAAGGAAGTTATGTACACAAATACATCATATAAAGCACACACGAAACTCAATAACAAGAAATCTAACAACCCCATCCAAAAATGGGGATAGGAGATGAACAGACACTTCCTTAAAGACATTCAGATGGTCAGCAGACATATGAAAAAATGCTTATCAACACTCATAACCAGGGAAATGCATATCAAAACAACTTTGAGGTATCACCTAATGCCAGGGAGTAGCATATATCAAAAAGTCTTTTGTGTCATACCACTCATTTTTCTTTTCTCTTTCATCCTGATTCTTCCTTTTCCAGTTAAGACAACATTGTCAAAAGAATGTAAATGTCAATATGCCTTGGGATACAGTGCCAATATCACACAGTTCGCTTTTAGCCCACTCCTTGACTCGGTAACCTCATTTTTTTCAGAGTCTAAGGGTTTGTTTTCATCATACATTAACTGTTTCCTGCTTTGCATCTTAATATACATGTGTATGTGTATGTATGTATATGTATATGTGTATGTATATGTATATGTATATGTATATGTATCATATGTGAGTGAAATTGCCTGATATTTTTCTCCTAACTTTACCATTAATCCCTTCGATTCCATTCATGTCACAGCAGAGGTAAGATTTCACCTTTTCTTAAGGAGTAATATTTTGTTGTGTGTATAAACCATATCTTTTTACCAATTCATCTATCATTGGGCAAGCGGGTTGTTTCAGTGCTTGGCTATTATGAATAGTGTTCCAACGAATATAGGTGTACATACATTTTCCCAACAAGTGTTTTGGTATTTTTGCCAGATACCTAAGAATGGAAATCTTGAACCACAGAGCAGATTGTTTTTAATATTCTGAGAAATTTCTGTACTTGTTTCTCATAGAGGCTGAAAAACTATATATCCCCACAAAAATTATGGTTCCTATTTATTCATACTTGTTACTGGCCTTTCTAATGTAGAGTTTCTCTCATGTGAGTTCATATCTTGCTGTCTTTTTGATGTTCATTTCTCTGATAAGTAATAATGAATATTCTTTCACTTTCTATGAGTCAGCATTACTAAAATATTACTAAAAAAGAAAACTGCATGTCAATACCCTACCAAACATAACTGCAAAGATTCTCTATAAAAGCTTAGCAAGCCAAATTCAACAATACAGAAAAAAGGCTCACGCACCATGAAATAAATGGGATTCACTGAACAGATGCAAGGATGACTGGTTCAAAATACACAAATCAATTAATTCAATATATCACTCAAGGAAAGGAAGTTTAATAATAATATAATTATATAAGAAGCAAAAAAAGATTCAACAGACATATTAAATTTTTTTAAATTTTAGTAAAATGGGGATAGAAGAACTACCTCAGTAAAAGCCATATGCTTTTTAAAGAATCCCACAGCTAATATCCTACCCAATAACAAAACCCTAAAGGTAATTCCTGTAAGATCGGGCACAAACTGAACTATAAAATTATTCCATTGACCAAAGAATTTTTTTTCTTCATTGGGGGCCACATCTGGCTTACTACTGGCTCTGCACTGGTGTGCTCACACACCTGGTGCTCAGGGGTCCATTTGGGACATTGGAGATCAAATCCTGGTATGCATGCAAGATAAGTTCATTAACTACTGAGCTATCTCTCTGGTCCCTCATCAAAGAGTATTGATTGATCAGTAAAATAGCCTGCAATGACACTGGTAGCACTTCACAAGAAAAATACAGCCAACCCCATTAAAAAATGGGGAGAAGAAATGAACAAAAGCTTCCAAAAAAGAAGAAATTCGAATGGCCAAAAGGCATATGAAAAAGTGCTCTTCATCTTTAATCATCAGGGAGATGCAAATCAAAACAATGAGATACCATCTCACACCACAGAGACTGGCACACATCCAAAACAGCAAGAACAACCGGTGCTGGCGTGAATGTGGGGAAAAAGGGACTCTGATCCACTGTTAGTGGGAGTGCCGACTGGTCCAGCCCTTTTGGAAAACAATATGGGCATTCCTCCGAAAACTAGATATTGAGTTCCCATTTGATCCAGCAATAGCACTCCTGGGAATATACCCGAGAGACCGAAAAACACATAGCAGAAACACTATCTGTGCTTCTTTATTCATCTCTGCGCTATTCACTATAGCTAGAATCTGGAAACAACCTAAATGCCCGAGTACAGAGGACTGTCTAAAGAAACTGTGGTTCATCTACATATGGAATACTATGCAGCTGTCAGAAAAGACGAAATCATGAAATTTACCTGCAAATGGATGGACATAGAGACTATCATGCTGAGTGAAATTAGTCAGAAGGAAAAGGACAGATATAGAATGGCTGCATTCATTAATAGGATATAAATAGATACCAGTGCTTTACTAAATGTGGGAAATGGTAATGACAGATTAAAACTCACCATTGAATATAAAAAAAGAAACTTAAGTGATAAACTCTAAATATCTGCAGGGCTAGCCACAATGTGTAAAATAAGAGGGAGAGAGATGCAGAGACAGAGAGAGAGACAGAGAGAGAAAGAGAGAGGAAACGGGGGTACCTGCTATTGAGGCAGCCTGGGGGTGGGCGGGTGGGGAGGGGTACATTGGTGGTGGAAATGGGGCACTGGTGGAGGGAGGGGTGCTGGAATACTGTATTACCAAGAACCAATTATGAACACCTTTGTAATTGTATGTCTCACGGTGGTATAATAAAAAAATTTTTAAAAAATAGCCTGCAATGAGTCTTGAATCCATTAGATAACTTCTGTTTTATCATAATTAAAAATAACAAAAGATGAAATATATATTTTATTATGTAATATTAACATTGTGGCAATTTGAGCTATGCATAGTTCATGGAAAGTGTATTTTAAATTTTATGAAATTCAAACTTCCAGAAAAAAAATGTTTTCATTTAAATTTTCAATTTTTTGTACATAATAAAAAATAAATTTAGGCAGAGGTCTAGTTTTAAATTTGCATCCTCATCTGTTTACAAAGAACTTTATAATTTACTTAGGAATAAGAAAAATGTATGCTTAATTTTTTAGTGATATCTTATGACAAAGAAAATCTACACTTTCTTTTTTGTTGTGGATAAATAAGGGCAGAATTGGAGTGACAGTACTGTGGATAAGCCACTTGCCTGAAATTCAGCTGACCCAGGTTGAATCTCGGGCACCCAAGGCCCACCATAGGGATCCCTGCACGTAGAACTAGGGATAGCCCTAAGTACCAGTGGGTGTGGCCCAAAAACCAAAAGGTAAAGAGAAAAAGGTGGATAAGCAATGGTATGATTAGAGAAAGCAGTTTCCTAGAATGAAAGAACCATGAATAGAATTCTGAAGCTTGTAACTGATTTATAAACCACGTTGTCTCCCACATCTCGCTCTTCAGAGTTCTTTAAAAGACTAATAAACTCCAGGCAACAAAAACAAAACAGTCACACATTTAATTTTCAACCAACACCCTGTGAATAGGAACTCTGCTCCTAACCATGACTGGAGTACTCACTTTCTTTGCGGACTTCTCCAAGTGCCCCAGCAAGTTCTTGCTTTAAAACCGTAGCTTCTTGTGCAATCTTCTCTCCCTTGTCTAATAAGTTCCATGTTGCTTCTTCCACAGAAGCTAAAAGTACTTTGGCTCTTTTTGAACGTCCTTTTTTCCTATTGGAAGGATTCTGGGGACAATTTATAAGTGTTGTGACCTGGAAATAGAAAGGTGCAAGTCACATATTAGACAAACATGTGAGGAAAACACAGATATAAAATATTATTGTAACTGAATCCAACCTTCTGCTGCCTACAAGAAACACATCTGAATAATCAGAGCAAACATAGACTCAAAGTTGGATGACAATTCTACACGCACACAACTCTTGGGAAAAGGCTGGTGTGGCCATATGTCGACTAGTACAGCCTTTTTGGAAAATAATATCGACATTCCTCCAAAGACTAGACTGAGCTCCCATTTGACCCAGCCATACCACTCCTGGGAATATACCCTGGGAAGCCAAAAATACACAGAGGAAACACCATCCCTACTTTTATGTTAATAGCAGCATTATTCACAATAGCCAGAATCTGGAAACAACCAGAGTGCCCGAGAACTGATGACTGGATAAAGAAGCTTTGGTACATCTACACAATGGAATACTATGCAGCTGTTAGGGAAAATGAAGTTATGAAATGAAGTTATGAAATGAAGTTATGAAGTTATGAAATTTAATAATCCATTTATATGAAATATAAATGGATGGACATGGAGAGGATTATGTTGAGTGAAATTAGCCAGAAAGAGAGAGACAGATATAGAATGACTGCATTTATTTGCATGACATAAATATATATATGTACATATTATTATACCAAAATCCAAGGTCAGATGAAGCTTGGAACAGGAGGTCTTGTCAAAGGTGGAAATTATCACAAATGCGTGGGAGTCAGAGGCTAGGTAAGACAGAGAATGGAACAGTGTGCTAACAATTGCCGAAAGTGCTAATACCAACCTTGAACTGAATATTAAATACAGGCAAAAAGATGCACCTGACAACCTCTTAATGTTTGTATTGTAATCCATAATGTGGAAGGGAAGGAAAAGAGAGAGAGAGAGAGAGAGAGAGAGAGAGAGATTTAAGAACCTGCCACAGAGGCAGGCTGGGGGAGGGTGGAGGGAATTGGGGGACATGGGTGGCGGGAAATGGGCACTGGTGGAGGGACGGATGCTGGAACATTGTATGACCGAAACCCAAATATGAACATCTTATGAACATCTTTGTAACTGTAAATCTCACGGTGGTATAATATAATATTAAAAAAATAAAAAAAAATTTAAATATTATTTAAAAAACATAGACTTCAGGCTTAAAAAGGTTAGAAAGCACAGTGAAGGCCATTTCTTAATAATCAAAGGATACATATATCAGGAAGAAATTATATTCCTAAACTTATATGCATCCAACGAAGGGTCAGTAAAAAACTTAAAACAACTGCTCATAGACTTCAAAGAAGACACTGACAGTAACACAATAGTAGTTGGAGACTTCAACACTGCTCTATCAGATATTGATAGATCGACAAAACTGAAACTCACCAAGGAAATATTGGCCCTGAAGGAAGAAATGAAAGAAAGAGGGCTAGTAGATATATATACAGAGCTTTTCATCCCGAAAAGTCGAATACACATTTTTCTCCAATACACATGGAATATCCTCCAAGATAGACCATGCTGAGCCACAAAGCATACCCCAATAAAATAAAAAAGATATAAATTGTGTCAACTATTTTTTTTCAGACCATGATGCACTGGAAATGGTAGTTAACCACACATGGACACAGAGAGTCAAACCAAACACCTGGAAACCAAACAGCTCACTGCTGAACAACCAGTGGATCATAGTAGAAATCAAACAGAAAATCCAAAGATTCCTGGAAACAAATGAAAATGAAGACATAGACTATAAAAACTTGTGGGATACAGTGAAAGCAGTGTTAAGCTGAAAGTCCATAGCTCTGCAAGCATTCATCAGGAAACAAGAAAAGGCCCACCTAAATAACTATACTTCACAGCTCAAAATCTTAGAAAAAGACCAACAAAAGGAGCCTGACCCAGGCAGAAAGAAGGAAATAATAAAACTTAAAGCAGAAATCAATGAGCTGGAAGCCCAAAAAAAAATCCAAAAGATTAATGAAACCAAGTTCTGGTTCTTTGAAGATATAAACAAGATCTTACTTGCAAGACTTGTAAGAAAAGGGAAAGAAAGAACCCAAATAAATAGAATCAGAAATGAAAAGGGTGAGATCACAACATAAATCACAGAAATCCAAAAGATCATCAGAGATTACTTTGAGAATCTGTATGCCACAAAACAAGAGAACCTGGAGAAATGGACAAGTTCCTGAAGTCCCATAGCCTCCCTTGGCTGAAAGAGATGACCTTCAGAGCCTGAATAAACCTTTCACTGTGAAGGAAATTGAAATATCAATTAAAAGTCTGCCCAAACACAAAAGCCCAGATCCAGATAGATTCACTAGTGAATTCTTCGAAAGCTTTAAGGAGGACCTGCTGCCAGCCTTTTCAAGTTATTCCAGGAAAAAGAAGAAACAGAAACACTTCCAAATTGCTTCCATGGGGTACATATCACCCCTGATACCCAAAGCAGATAGAAACGTCATTTTAAAAAAAAGAAAATTACATACCAATCTCCCTAATGAAACTTGTCACTTGTCTTCCCGTTGATCATCGATTTGCTCAAGCGGGCACCAGTAATATCTCCATACGTCGTCCTGTCACATGCTAGCCCAAGGGCATCTGCTCACTCCAGGAACATAAAGAGCCTCAAACCATTCCATCAGGTCATGGGAATGAGTTCTATAATTGTTACTGGTATTTGACATACCAAAACGACACAGGTAGCTTGCCAGACTCTGCCATGCGGGTGGGATACTCTTGCACTATACTATCATATAGATTAATTTAAATATAAAAATAGGGCTGGCAAGATAGTACAGCAGGTAAAGCCAAATGCCCTTCATGTGCCAAACAGGAGAGCTTGACAGGACTGGAGAGACAGTATAACAGGTAAGGAGTTGGCTTATGTGTGCCTGACATCCAGTATGGTGCCCTAAGTGATTCCTGAGTGCAGAGGCAGGACTGACGATTGATCATCACCAGGAGAGACCCCCCAAACTTAAAACAATCCAAGGTTAGACCCCCAGCATCCCATATGGTCCCCTGAACCCTGCCAACACCTACCTGCAGTGATAAGTAATGAGCTAGGGGGTAAGCACTGGGCACTACAGGCATGGCCCCAAAACGAAACAAAGTCAACTAATATTTTCCAAAATATTTGATAGAGGAAAACATCTTATAGCACATATCCTTACAATGGTTAAGTACCTCTTCCTTTGCTGTACTATTAAATAATACACAAAATGTGGTGCCAAGGATTGAATATCAGCTGCATTCACCATAACTCCTGTACTACCTGGCCTAATTATTTTTCAATCTTTAAATATTACAAATTAGCATTTTAAGAACTATACATTTATTTAATTTCAAATACACTACCTTGTTTGTGCTGTTCAGCATGGCAAAAAAAAGTGATTATAGGGGATGGAGAAATAGTCCAGCGGGTAGGTCATTTGCCTTGCATGTGGCCGACCCAGGTTCAATCCCGGCATCCCATAAGGTCCCCAGAGCACCGCCAGGAGTAATTCCTGAGTGCAGAGCCAGGAGTAACCCCTTGGCATTGCCGGGTGTGACCCAAAAAGCAAAAAAAAAAAAAAAGTGATAGTTGACAAATTCCTACAGACACTGATAATAGAGGAACACAATGAAATTATTCTATTAATGTATGACAGTTCAAATTAGTAATTCTCTCCAACCATCCTCTAATCTTTAACTCTCCACTTCTGAAACTTTGTAATACTACCATAATGGAAACGAAAATGATAGCACAGAGGGTAGAGGGTAGGGCATTTGATTTGCATGCGACTCAGGTTCGATCCCTGGCATCCCATATTGTCCCCCAAGTACCACCAAAAAGTAATTCTGGAGCAGAGCAGGAGTAACCCCTGAGCATTGCCAGATTTGAACCAAAAGAAAGATAGATAGATAGATAGATAGATAGATAGATAGATAGATGAGATAGATAGATAGAGAGAGAGGATAGATAATAGATAGATAGATAGATAGATGAGATAGATAGATAGATAGATAGATAGATAGATAGATAGATAGATAGATAGATAAAATTGATTTTATTTATTGGACCAAAATCTCAAAAAAGATAATCATTTTCAAAACATAAGCAAATGTGATGACACTTATTATATGAGCACCCAAATAAAGCTATTCTCGAGTATTTCTCAAATATTTTACAATAAGATCAAAATTGAAGAACAATGTGTTAAATGCACATTTGCTACATAAAAGTCTCCCTTTGACACCAAAGTAAGTGGATGGTATATTGATCTGAGACATAACTAGTCCCCACAACCACATATAACAATCGTAATAAAAAGATTCTACATATAATAAGATATTTAATTCATACCCATTTAGCATTATTTTATTTAGCATTAAATAATGCTAACCTAATAATTTCTGCATTGAACAAGAGGTATTAATTTTGATCTCTAAAATCCTAATTCCAATCGAATGCAGAATTTTTCCTTACACTTACAGTAGCTGAGACTTAAGCCGGGCTTTATGTTCAGGGATAATGCCTGACAAGGCTCAGAGACTGAACTGGAGAGTGCCCCATGCAAAGCAGAGGTTAACAGTAGCCCCTGACAACCACTGGATATGACCCCCAAACAGTTAAAAATCTCATTTTTTAAATGATTAAGATGGGGACTATGAACATAACTCAATGGTAGAAAATATATACCTTCAGTGTGGGAGACACGAAATTCAATCCCAGCAACACACACACACACACACACACACACACAGAGAGGAGGATGATGAATTTCTCATTATGTGTATTTTATCACAATATATCACAATATAGTCTAACTATTTTTCTAACATTTTATTATACCACCGTGAGATATACACTTACAAAGATGTTCATAGGATGTTCATATTTGGGGTTTTGGTCATAGTGTTCCAGCACCCATCCCTCCACCAGTGCCCATTTCCCACCACCAATGTCCCCGATTCCCTCCCCTCCCCCCAGCCTGCCTCTGTGACAGGTTCTTAAAATTCTTTCTCTTCCTCTCTCTCTTTCTCTTTTCCTTCCCTTCCACATTGTGGATTACAATACATACATTAAGAGGTTGTCATTTGTATCTTTGTGCCTGTATTTAATGCTCAGTTCTAGGTTGGTATCAGCGCTTTCGACAATTATTAGCACACTGTTCCATTCTCTGTCTTACCTAGCCTCTGACTCCCACACATTTGTGATAATGTCCACCTTTGAACAAGACCTCCTGTTCCATGCTTCACCTGATCTTGGATTTTGGCATCATAATATGTTTATGTCATGCAAATAAATGCAGTCACTCTATATCTGTCTCTCTCTTTCTGGCTAATTTCACTCAACATTCTCCATGTCTCCATCTTCTCCATGTCCATCCATTTATAGGCAAATTTCAAAACTTCAATTTTTCTGACAGTTGCATAGTATTCCATTGTGTAGATGTACCAAAGTTTCTTTATCCAGTCATCGATTCTCAGACACTCTGGTTGTTTCCAGATTCTGGCTACTGTGAATAATGCTGCTATGAACATAAAAGTAGGGATGGTATTTCCACTGTGGGAAAATTTTTGGTTTCCCAGGGTATATTCCCAGGAGTGGTATGGCTGGGTCAAATGGGAACTCAATGTCTAGTCTTTGGAGGAATGTCCATATTGTTTTCCAGAAAGGCTGCACTAGTCAACATTCTCACCAACAATGGATGAGAGTTCCTTTTTCCCCGCATTCCCCGCCAGCATTTATTGTTCTTGCCTTCGGGTAGTCTAACCACTACTTTAGGTGACTTTTTAAGATTTAAATTTAATGTATACTGGGGCCGGAGTGATAGTCCAGCGGGTAGGGGGTTTTGCCTTGCACGCAGCTGACCCCTAGGTTCTATCCCCGGCATCCCATATGGTCCCCCAAGCACCACCAGAAGTAATTCCTGAGCGAAGAGCCAGGAGTAACACCTGAATATTGCTGGGTGTGACCCCCAAAAAAAAAGACAAGGTAGAATGGAGGTAGGCAAAACCACATTATACAGACCATGTTACACAGTGAACAACAGGGAACCATCAGTTTAGCATAGCAGGTAAACACCTGATTATTTTCAGAGGCTGTTTTAATAAATGAAAATGGGAAAGTGAAGCAACTAGATTTTCACATTTGGTATCCCACACTGACACCCTCTGGAAAGGTATTTTTTTAATTATTTACATTGATACAGTTTATTTTTGAGACCACAAACAGCATCTTAGAATTACTATCAAAAAAGTTTTTTTTTCCCTATCAATAAGGTTTGGTCTCTAAGAGAGTCCTACGGATCCCCCAATCATAGGTAAGTACTACTGGAATAAGAGTCAAGTACTAACAATGAGGTTACCGCTTCATAGCTACAAAGATAGCTATAACTGAAGACAATCACAAACAGATAATAAATATTCAACAAAATACTAGCAAACAGAATCCAAAGACTCATAAAAAAATTATACATCATAACCAAGTAGGATTTACCCCTGGAATGCAAGGATGGTTCAACATTCACAAGTTAATCAACATAATACATCATATCAATAAGAGAAAAAATAAATAAAAACAATATGATCACATCAATAGGCGCAGAAAAGGCATTTAACAAGACCCAATACTCTTTCATGATAGAAAGGGTGAACCTACCTCAATAGAGTCAAAGTCATCTACCAAAAGCCCATAGCAACTATTATTCTCAATGGGGAAAAATTGAAAGCTTTCCCCTAACATCGGGGATAAGACAAGGATACCCATGCTCACCACTTTTATTCAGTATAGTACTGGAAGTACTTGCCATTGAAATCAGAGAAGAAAAGGTCATTAATAGCATCCACATAGGCAAGGAAGAAGTCAAGCTATCTCTATTTGCAATGACATGATATTTTACCTAGAAAACCCTACACTCCCTACCAAAAAGCTACTAGAAACAATAGATAACTATAGTAGAGTAGGAGGGTACAAAATCAATACTCAAAAGTCAATGGCTTTCCTATATACAAATAACGAAAGAGAAGAAAGGGATATTGAGAAAATGATCCCATTCAAAATTGTGCCACAGATAATCAAATATCTAGGAATTTGTTTAACTAATAATGTAAAGGACCTGTACAAAGAGAACTACAAAACGTTACTTCAAGAAATCGAAGAGAAGGAAAAGAGAGAGGGAGAGGGAAAAGATAAAGAACCTGCCATTTAGGCAGGCTATGGGAAGGGGAGGGAAATTGGTACATTGGTGATGGGAAGTGGGCACTATTGGAGGGTAGTGTGCTGGAACACTATGTGACCAAAACCTCCAAACATGAACAATGTTGTAATTGCATATCTCACGGTGGTATAATAAAATGTTTAATTAAAAAAAAGAAATCAAAGAGGACATGATGAAATGGAGACACATTCCCTGATCATGGATTGGGAGATTTAACATTGTCAAAATGCTAATACTCACTATAGTTTTATACAGATTCAATACGGTCCCTATAAGGATACCCATGACATTCTTCAATGAAATTGACCAAACACTCCTGAGATTTTTATGGAAAAATAAAAGCTCACAAATAGCTAAAGCAATCCTTGGGAAAAAGAAGATGGAGGCATCACCTTTCCCAATCTCAAACTGTACTACAAAGCAGTAATAATTAAAACTGCATGGCATTTGGAGTAAAAATAGAACTGTGGACCTATGGAATAGAGTTGAGTATCCTGACAAACATCCTCACACACAAGATCATGTAATCCTTGATAAAGGAGCAAAAATTATGAAATAGAACAAGGAAAGCCTATTCAACAAGTGGTGCTAGGAAAAATGGGAAGCTACATGTAAAAAAAAATGAATTTGGACCACTGTTTAACACCATGCACGAAAGTCAGATAAAAATGCAACAAAGATCTCAATATCAGACATAAATACATAAAGTACGTCAAAGAAAATATAGGAAAAACCCTCCATGACATTGAAGCTAAAGGCATCTTCAAAGAAGAAACACCACTAACAAAGCAACTAGAAGCAAAGATAAATATATGGGACTACATGAAACTAAAAACTTCTTCACCTCAAAAGAAATGGTCACCAAGATAGAGAGACAGCCCACAGCCTGGGAAAGCATATTCACCCAACATCCATTTGATAAGGTGTTAATATCCATGATATATCAGGCACCAGTAGAAAACAAAGAAGAAAACAGCTAACCCCATCAAAAAATGGGAAGAACAAATGAACGTAAACTTTCTAAAAGAAGAAATTTGAATGGCCAAGGGCATATGAAAAAATGCTCATCATCACTAATCATCAGAGAGATACAAATCAAAACAATGAGATATCATCTCACACCACAGAGACTGGAGCACACCCCAAAAGAGCAAGAACAAGTGCTGGCGTGGATGCGGGGGAAAGGGGACTCCCTTCCATTGTTGGTGGGAATATCGACTGGTGCAGTCTTTTGGAAAACAATATGGACATTCCTCCAAAAACTAGAAATTGAGCTCCCATTTTCCAGCTATGCCACTCCTGGGAATGTACCCTGGGAGGCCAAAATCACACAGCAGAAACACCATCTGCACTCCTATTTTCATAGCAGCACTGTTCACAATAGCCAGAATCTGGAAACAACCAGAATGTCCTAGAGCAGACGACTGATAAAGAAACTTTGGTACATCTATACAATGGAATACTGTGCAGCTATTAGGATAAACAAAGTCATGAAATTTGTCTATAAGTGAATGGACCTGGAGAGGATCATGCTGAGTGAAATTAGCCAGAAAGAAAATGATAGATTTAGAATGACTGCATTTGTTTGCAGGATATTAAAAAATAGCATGATACCAATATACAAGGCCAGGCTAAACATGGATCCGAGGTCTTGTCAATGGATGGAATCTGCCACAAGTGTGTGGGAGTAAGAGTTTTAGGATAGCTTTGACAATGAAAGTTAGGAATGGTCACTTTGGATAGTAACTGCATGCTGAAAATAGGTAAAGAAACAAAATGATAGCCTCTCAGTATTTGTATTGCAAACCATACTGCCCAAAAGGAGAAAGAAAAAAAGAGCCTACCTAGAGGCAGGTTAGGGGTGGAGTGGGAGACAGGAGGGCAGGAGGGGAACTGTGAACACAGGTAGTGGAAAATAACACTAGTGAAGGAATAGTGTATGACTGAAACCCAAGAATGAATAGCTTTGTAACTGTGTATCTCACAGTGATTTAATTTAAAAAAAAAGCTGCACCTGAGTCCCATGTGTTCTATACAGGTGGAAACTGATCCCTGCCATGGGATTCTCAGGGAGCTGTGGAATCTTTGCAGGAATAGGGGAAAATCAGTCCACACCTCTCTTCAGTTCCTTCTTTTCCATTCCATTGTCTACTTTTACAGAAAATAATTTCATGAAGATGAAAAGTTCATGAGATAATGTCTATTTGGGAAATAAGAAGGAAGAGAAAAAGTTTCATGTTCAAGAGAGAATATGGGTTTCTTCAGAGTGGAAAAAATAACTAACCTTGGACTAGAATTACATATGGATATTTTCCATACTGCAATGATCTGAAACTTTTTGCACATCTAAGAGTTTATTGGGGATTCATGGGGAAAAACTTTTTGGTGGTGGTTTGCCTAGTCTTATCACAGCCTCTGTTCACGCAGGCTTGGAGCATATCTTCACAAGGGTCCAGCTCAGTGCCTGGAATTCTGTATTCCAAAGTTTTCCCAGGATCCTCAGATAAATTCTGTATTTCAAGGACTGAGCTGGAAGTAGCCCTTGAAGGTGTGACCCCAGAAACCAAAATAGATTTAAGGTTTTGGCTAGCTGGACCCAGCGTTTTAGCTAAGAACTGGGGAAAAAAATCTATAAGCTACAGGAAATTATATGAATAAAAATCAATATGTCTCTTCTTCTAGCTCCCCCTTTCTCATAAGCTAGCCATTTTTAATTTACTTTATTCCCATATCCACAACCTAGAGTGTAGTGCCTTACTTTGTTTCTCTTAGAAAATGGAAATGATTCTGAGCTGGAGCAGGTAGGGCACTAGTCTTGCAATCAACCAACCTAAGTTCTATCGCTGGCACCCCATATGGTTCCCTTAGTCCACCAGGAGTGATCTTTGAGTGCAGGGGCAGGGAGAAAGCCCTCATCACTGTGAGGTGTGTGTATCCCCAAAGCAAAAGAAACAAAACAGTGTGTGCTGGTTGCAGGGAGGGAGAACAATTGTATTATCTTGCAAGAAGACTGAATGGAGGTTAAATAATGCAAAATTTGGTTGATATTTCTGTATGTGTAATTTTGGACATGTTCCTTGGAACATGTGATGAAAGAGGCATCAGTGGTGTTGGTGTCCTTGTCAATACAAACCTGGCCATGAGCATTGATTCATCTGAGTGCCTAACAAACCAAATCAGATAATTACACTTGAAGAGATATGGCTCACTGCCGGCAGTTTCTATCTTTGTTGTCTATGAACCACCGTCCACATATAAGGTAGAAGAAATTGAGAAATATCACATGGAACTGGAGGAGTTCTATAAAGAATATCACACCTTCTACAAGATCATAGTCGGTGATGGTGATTTTAATGCCAACATAGGACCAAGAAAATCAGTCAAAGAACTCCACATCGGGAGACCCATGGCCGAGAATGGAACAAACAGGGTGAGAGACTGAGTTCATCATGTCTACAAAGACCATTCATGGTAACTCACAGTTCCAGAAGGCTGAAGGAGTAAGAGAGTGGCGTGGAATGCCTTCAAGAGAATTGAAGAATAGCTAAAAGGACAAGGAACCACTGACTCCGGGTACATCTCTTTGACTCCACCATTCTCCCTGCATTAACATATGCCTCAGAGACCTGAGCCCTACGAAAAGCAGAATGAGAACACTATTCGGTCTCCGAAAGAGGAATCGAAAGAGCTATGCTTGGAATATCACACTACACTCAAGTGAGAGAAGGAATCCAGAGTTCCGACCTCCGTCGACAATAGAGAGTCAGTGACACTGTCTCATTTGCCAAGGCATGGAAAATCAGGATGGGCTGGACATGTAATGTGATTTGAAGACAACCACTAGACTAGAGCCATTTCCGACTGGATTCCATGGGATGTCAAAACATCACATGGCCGCCCACCTACATGATAGTCAGACTTCTTCGTCAAGACCCTGAATGAACAGTTTGAGGCTCTTCATATTCCTGGAGCAAGCAGATGCCATTAGGCTACACTGGCACATGACAGGGACAAATGGAAACATTACTGGTGCCAGCTTGAGCAAATTGATGAATAATGGGATGTCAAGTGATCAAGTGATCAAGTGATCAAGTTTTGGACTATTTCCCATGTAGATACAGAAACTTTTTGTGTTAGTCTTGTCAGAGGTGTTATCTCTGTCACTGTATCACTGTCTTCCCGTTCATCATCAATTTGCTCGAGCGGGCACCAGTAACATCTCCATATGTCCTGTCTCATGCAAGTAGAGCCCAAGGGCACCTGCTTGCTTCTAGGAACATAAAGAGACCTCAAACCATTCCATAAAGTCATGGGAATGAGGTCTATAATTGTTACTGGTATCTGGCATTTCAAATACAAACACGGGTAGCTTGCCAGGCTCTGCCGATGGGGTAGCATACTCTTGTAGTCATCTCTAAATCCAGCATTTATTGATGAACCGTGCGGCCGCTTGCCAGCTGCGTGAGCCGGGCTGTGATAGGCTGGTCTGCTGATGGAGTTTTGACGGAGGGGAAGTCCGGATGTGGAAAATGGAGGCCCTCATGGAGTGGGGGGTTGTCTGGCTTGTTGTGAGGCTCTGCTGGGGTGGTGGGCCAGGGCTAGAACCTGCCATCCCTCCCGGGCGCCTCATGAGCAGATGGCTGGGCACAGGGAGAGCCAGTAGCAGCTCTGCCCCATGTGTTATCTCTAGGTCTAAACTAATCTTGTTCTTGGGGTCCCAATGCTAATTGCAATAAGGGCAATTTTTTATAAAAATTCCTTTTTTTTTTAATCTTTGAAATTGATTCTGAAAGATGTATACTGAAGTTGAAAACAGAAAACACAAAATGAAAGACCTCAAGAACGAAGATTACTTCTGAGTTAGGTCAATGATCTAGCACATAGTTGGGTTCATGTGTTAGTTCATTAATCTTTCTTATTCTATGTAGCTTTTTTTAAATACAGGTAATTTTAAAAATACATCCTGGTGTAAGAGAGTACAGCAAGCTTACCTTGCTTGCAGTCAATCCAGAGTTGATCCCAGGCACCACAAATGGTCCTCCAAGCACTGCCAGGAATGATTCCTGAGCACAGAGCTAGGTAGGAAGCCCTGAACACTGCTGGGTATGACCAAAAAAAATTAAAAACTTAAATTTAAAAAAGTGTATTACAGAGGCCAGAGCAATATTACAATGGATAGTGTGTTTGCCTTGCAAGAGGCAAACCTGGGTTAGATCTCCAGCATTCCATATGGTCCCCGAGCATCGCCAGCAGTAATTCCTGAGTGTGGAGCCAGGAGTAACCCCTGAGTATTTCTGGGTGTGACTCAAAATTCAATAAATATATATATATATAAATAATGAGAAATAAAAATGTATTGCATATGCTTTACAAGCAGCAAAACAGACACAAATTCATCATGCTTTAGATAGATTTCACATACTCTAAACAAGTATCTTACTGTATGTATATATGTAATCATATATATATCAAGATCTAAAAAGGTATTTGTCCAGATTAAGACATACTATAGCAATTATTTTGCAGCCTTTGTTTAAAAATAAAGAATAGGTATCATTATCTAAAATGTTCCCTTTAGAATGCATTTAAGTGCCATAATTCATATTGCTTCCCACTGAACATTCCTCTGTATTGTTTGGATCCTTGATATACCAAATGCTTCCCATAGAACAGCCTAGGCTTTGAAATTTAAATGAGCATTCCAGAAATGTTTTGTTCCTTCTTATAAAAGCTGGAGAAATAAGAAATGTGAAAAGAGCATTGTAAAAGAACATTGTGCTTTCATCAAAAGAAATGCAATTGCTACTTGAAAGTTATTCACTTTTATAAATCATTTTCATCTATCTCTTCTTTTTAAAAATATAGTTATTTAATATTGGTTAAACTAAAGTCAAGTGACATTTCCATAATTCATTTTATTTTATAAAGCAAAAATGGCTTGGTAATGCTGTAATAAAAAAGGAAACTAAACTTTTTTTAATCCAACTCCCCTACAGGATGTAACTGATGCCCAGCAGTGACTACGACTCACATCCCACCAAAGGGTGCATTACATGTTAACTGACAAATTCCCATTTCTTACAGGAATATCCGTAATCACTAAAAAATTAGATTTCAAGTTACTCTACAAAATAATTTGTTTCAATAGGTTTTTTTCCAATACAAAATAAATTATAGTTTACGAAATTATGAACTGCTGTTTGGAATCACAGCTAAGATCATTTGAATGTCAAGTCCAAGTCTGTGTCCTTAACCTCTTTATTACTAATGCACAAGCCTCCTTTGCCTCTTTATTAGCTCTTGGGTATCCCCTCATTCAAAGATCTTAAAGTTTTTAGATATACCTAGAGCAGATTACATACATAACTGCCTAATACATGAATAGACTTACTTTTGAAATCGCTCTAAATCAGAAACAATAAGTAATGTTTTCTTAGTTCCTTACCTCATTAATTCTTCACACTTGAAATTTCTTAAAACCAGGTATGTCAGACCCGTTTGGATTCCATGCACAAAAAGTCAAATCAAAATATAGTAGATACATCAATATCAGATCTGAATTCATAAATCATATTGAGGAAGCCATAGGTAGAACTCTTCATAGCATTGACTCTAGAGGTATCTTTAATGATTCAATTACAAAAGCAAAGATAAACAAATGATACTGTATAAAGTTAAGAAGTTTCTCTGCTGCAAAAAACAATGCTAGAAATAAAAAGACACACTACAGACTAGGAGAGAATATTTTCCACCTCATCTGATGAAGGTTAATATCCAAGATATATAAAGCACTGATATAACTTAATAATTTAAAAAATTTCAAAATGGAGAGGAGAGTTGAGGTAAACAGATAAACTTCCTCAAAGAACACATGCAGGTTGCAAAATAGTATATAAAAAAATACTCTGCATCACTTAGCAGGGAAATGCAAATCAAAACAACAATAAAATCATGTCACACCAGTGAAAATGGCACACATCACAAAGCACAAAAGCAACCAGTGTTGGCATGTTGTGGGGAAAAGGAACCCTCGTTCTTTGCTGGCTGGAATGTCAACTGACCCAACATTTTTGGAAGACAATCTGAACACTTATCCAAAGACTAGGAGCTGAGAGATACAGAAAGATTCCCTTCATTTGTAAATAAACATAGTAAGGAAATAATAAATGTCCAAAGGCAATAGGAACTGAGAACTGGTATAAAATAGGAACCTTATCACTGTAAGGGACTGGGAAGGTGAGAGGAAGAAGAGGGAGGAACACTGGGACACTGATGGAGGGAAGCTGACACTCCCTAGGGAGTGTGGTGTTGGGATGTTTTTGCACACATAAAATGCTGCCATAACAGCATTATAAATCACAGTGTATAATAAATGATGTATATTAAAATTTAGAGTAAGGGGGAAAAGTCAATTACAATCTCAATCTTTCCATTCCATATGTGTTTCTATAGCTGTTTCAAAGAATTTGAAAGTTGAATTGGTACACTTAGTAAATCAGTCATCAACTGATGCCAACATAAATAATAAGTAATGAAGAATGTTGTGAAAGGTTGTGATTTTCTTCCATCTTTTGAAAATTCAATGCAACAGTTGCTTTAGTATTTCAGACTGTCTTTACAGAAAGGCTCCAATGAGAACTTCAGTACTACATTTATGTTCTATAACCATGTGCTTCCCCCCTAAATTAATACTAATTGTTTAATTCTATCATTGTGTAAAAAGGCCATGGTAACAGACA
>JAJIBD010033914.1:0-18644 GCA_021461705.1 Cryptotis parvus
GAGGGGCTCTGGGCCACACGGGTGTGGGGGTCACGCCTGGCCTCCCGCACGCGACCCCCTGGGCTGAGCGCTTAGGACTCATCTCTCTGGCCCATGAGGGAAAGAGAAGAAAATCGTGTTTGGGCCACACCCAGAGGTGTCCATGCCTATTCCTGACCCTGAGGTAGGGTCACTCCTGGTGGACTCAGGTATCGGGTTTCAAGTGGGGGCGGCCACCTGGACTCCCCGGGCTCAAGAAGGAGGATCTTAAAGTCTGTTTACTCGGGGTGGAGGTGCCGTGCCCTGCTCAGGGGTGCTGGGGGGGTCGCAGGGTGAACTGGTAAGCGCTAAGCCCTGGTTATCGCTCTGGGCCTGAAACAGTTCTTGCCCAGAGCCCACACACAGGCTTGGCTCCCAGGCAGGTGTCAGGGAGCAGCGAGGACGGGGCCCCTCCGAGACAGCTACCTCCGTGGCGCTGCCCACAGCAGTGTCTGCCCCTCTTGCCCGGGCAGAGGCGGAGGAGGAGACTGGCCCAGGGAGCCCCAGGCACCACCCCCCGACTAGTAAACAGCCCGAGCATCCGAGGCCCAGGCAAAGGTCAGACAGGGCCTGGCCGCAGGACGCAGGGGCAGACACTGAGACTGTGTCGGGGAGCCCAGGGGTCAAAGGGCGGGGGCGCATGCTTCCGCGGCTTGTTTTCTAAAACAGTATCACAAACACATTGTGGGCGCAACACATGGTGCAAGTGACCCTCCCCCCAACACCACCAAAGAGGAAAACTCGAGAGAAGTTTTAGAAATGCTCCTGCCGGGCGGCGCCTGCCGCTCTTCTGTGCAGAGACTCGCGGCGTCTCGTCCTCAGCGACAGCCGCAGCTGCCCGCCCCAGCAGTGCCCCTCACGCGAGCAGCCTCAGCCGGCAGGGCTCGGGAGTGGAGCCTGTTCTCACTCCCGACGCTTCCTCTGGGAGGCGCAGACACGCTGGAGATGTCTTGAGTCCTTTACATTGTAGACAATGTTCCAGCAGAGTCGCTAGAGATGTCTTCAGTCTTTACATTGTAGACAATGTTCCAGCAGACACACTGGAGATGTCTTCAGTCCTTTACATTGTAGACAATGTTCCAGCAGAGTTGCTAGAGATGTCTTCAGTCCTTTACATTGTAGACAATGTTCCAGCAGACACGCTGGAGATGTCTTCAGTCCTTTACATTGTAGACAATGTTCCAGCAGACAGCTGGAGATGTCTTCGGTCCTTTACATTGTAGACAATGTTCCAGCAGAGTCGCTAGAGATGTCTTCAGTCCCTTTACATTGTAGACAATGTTCCAGCAGACAGCTGGAGATGTCTTCAGTCCTTTACATTGTAGACAATGTTCCAGCAGAGACGCTGGAGATGTCTTCAGTCCTTTACATTGTAGACAATGTTCCAGCAGAGACGCTGGAGATGTCTTCAGTCTTTACATTGTAGACAATGTTCCAGCAGAGCCGCTAGAGATGTCTTCAGTCCTTTACATTGTAGACAATGTTCCAGAAGACAGCTGGAGATGTCTTCAGTCTTTACATTGTAGACAATGTTCCAGCAGAGTCGCTGGAGATGTCTTCAGTCCTTTACATTGTAGACAATGTTCCAGCAGACACGCTGGAGATGTCTTCAGTCCTTTACATTGTAGACAATGTTCCAGCAGAGACGCTGGAGATGTCTTCAGTCCTTTACATTGTAGACAATGTTCCAGCAGACAGCTGGAGATGTCTTTAGTCCTTTACATTGTAGACAATGTTCCAGCAGACACACTGGAGATGTCTTCAGTCTTTACATTGTAGACAATGTTCCAGCAGAGACGCTGGAGATGTCTTCGGTCCTTTACATTGTAGACAATGTTCCAGCAGAGTCAGCTAGAGATGTCTTCAGTCCTTTACATTGTAGACAATGTTCCAGCAGACACGCTGGAGATGTCTTCAGTCTTTACATTGTAGACAATGTTCCAGCAGACACGCTGGAGATGTCTTCAGTCCTTTACATTGTAGACAATGTTCCAGCAGACACGCTGGAGATGTCTTCGGTCCTTTACATTGTAGACAATGTTCCAGCAGACACGCTGGAGATGTCTTCGGTCCTTTACATTGTAGACAATGTTCCAGCAGACACGCTGGAGATGTCTTCGGTCCTTTACATTGTAGACAATGTTCCAGCAGACACGCTGGAGATGTCTTCAGTCCTTTACATTGTAGACAATGTTCCAGCAGACACGCTGGAGATGTCTTCAGTCCTTTACATTGTAGACAATGTTCCAGCAGACACGCTGGAGATGTCTTCAGTCCTTTACATTGTAGACAATGTTCCAGCAGACAGCTGGAGATGTCTTCAGTCCTTTACATTGTAGACAATGTTCCAGCAGACACGCTGGAGATGTCTTCGGTCCTTTACATTGTAGACAATGTTCCAGCAGACACGCTGGAGATGTCTTCAGTCCTTTACATTGTAGACAATGTTCCAGCAGACACGCTGGAGATGTCTTCAGTCCTTTACATTGTAGACAATGTTCCAGCAGAGACGCTGGAGATGTCTTCAGTCCTTTACATTGTAGACAATGTTCCAGTAGAGACGCTAGAGATGTCTTCAGTCTTTACATTGTAGACAATGTTCCAGCAGACACGCTGGAGATGTCTTCAGTCCTTTACATTGTAGACAATGTTCCAGCAGACACGCTGGAGATGTCTTCAGTCTTTACATTGTAGACAATGTTCCAGCAGACAGCTGGAGATGTCTTCAGTCCTTTACATGTAGACAATGTTCCAAGGAAGAACTGGGGCGGGGAGGGGCTGGGCCACACCTGGGATCCGGGACCACACATGGTGCCGGGGTGGTCCGCGCCAGCCACACGTGGGGTAACACCTTAACCTCGGTACTAGCTCTCCGGCCCCTCCAAGGGAACAGCTTTGAAAACTTCTGACTGCTGTTTAGGTCGCTTTCCCAAGAAGAAAGCCCCACATAAAACCACTGGGTCAGTGATTATAAATGTTTTCATGTCTCCGAATTCTCATGAGCACAGCCCCCTAATGCCTAAATATTTTACATGGCTACATTCAATATGTGATAACCTAGGCAGACGCGTTTTGGGGGGTGAGACCAAATTTAATCGCGCTCTGGCTTCCTCCCGGCTCGTGCTCCGGGATGCTCCAGGCGGTGACTGGGGACCAAGGCAGTGCCAGGACCTGAACCCGGCCCAGTCACGCAGTGCCAGGACCTGAACCCGCCCAGTCACGCACAGGGCAGCGCCCTGCCCACTGCACTACTCCAGCCCTATGTCAGCTTCTTAACACACAAGAACTAGGATCGCACACAAGGAAACTCAGAAGCTGAGAAAAAACGAGAAAAAAGGAAAGCACCCACCACCCTACTGACCCAATATAGGATACTGCTAACGATCCGGCACGATCGATAAAGGCACAGAATTCTTTTTTGGGGCGGGGTGTTTGGGCCACACTCAGTGACTCCTGGGATCTGTGCTTGGAGATCACCCCCAGGGGAGTTCAGGGGACCACAGGGTGGCGGGAGGAAGCGGGGTCCACGCATCGAGGAAAACGCCCTCCCTGCTTTGAGGGGTCCCGCCTCCCTGCTGTGCTGTCCCTCCGGGCCCACGCTCAGCTCTTCCAAACAATAACGTGTTGTGTAGGATCTTAATTTACTTCCTGTTAATGCTAGCTTACAGAATAAAGTACACTTACACTATTTCTACTTTTGTTCAAATAATAAGCATTCAATTAACATTCAGAGGCTCTTGTGGATATTTCTAGTAGTCCGCAGATAAAATGCTGGGCTGAGTTGCCCGGTTTTGGAATGTCTCTCTGGGCTGCTCTGTTTGGTCTTGGGTCTTGGCCCACCCTTGGCTAAGCTCAGGCCTTATTCCCGGCAGGGCGCAGGGGATCACGGGTGGTGCCGTGAGTCAAGTCAAACTGGGTTGGCCCAACGCAGCTCGAAGAAAGAATTACGCAGTTTGCCACGACACGGAGGACCGGAGGCTGCCACGCAGAGCGAGGCCGGCCAGGAGAGGGACAGACACGGCCGCGCCTGCATGTGGGGCTGAAGTCACACGAGGAAGACACGCATGGCCACAGGCAACAGGACGGGAGAGCTGGTCCACACTCAGCTAGGAGGGGTGGGGCGGGGACGGAGAGCTGGTCCACACTCAGCTAGGAGGGGCAGGGGCGGGGTAGGGAGAGCTGGTCCACACTCAGCTAGGAGGGGCAGGGGCGGGGACGGGAGAGCTGGTCCACACTCAGCTAGGAGGGGTAGGGGCGGGGACGGGACAGGCAGTGGGCCTTTGTGGGGGAGTGGGCAGCCTGGGAGCACTTGCGGAGCCAAGTGACGTAGGCATCAAAGTATGGACGGGCGGGGGGTGGGGGTGGGGGGCTTATACAGATTACTTGGGAAAAGCGGTTTAAAAACATGACTGTAAGGGGCTGCAGTAACACAATGGCTAAGGCACTTGCCTTCAGTGCGCTGAGCTGGGATTAATCTTTGTTACCCAAAGGGTCCCTGACCCGCCAGGCGTGATCCCTGAGCACGGAGCCAGGAATAAGCCTTGAGCACAGCCAGGGTGGGCCAAAACTAAAAATAAAATCTGAATTTCAAACGTTTACTAAGTGTTCTTTTCCCCTTTGTTTTGCTTTTTGGGCCACACCTGGTGCGGCTCAGGGATCTCTCCTGGTCGTGCTCAGGGGACCTTGTGGGGTGCCTGGAATCAAACCCAGGGAAATGACAGAGTTTCCAAAAAGCGTTTTCAGTACCAAAAGGCCCTTTGAAAAGAGAAAGCAGAGGAAAGGCTCCTCCGGCAGCGGCTCACTCACCTCCGCCCACGCCTTGAGCACGGCCAGCTGCTCCATGGTGGTGGCGCTCGCAGGTACAGCTGGCTGCACGGGCCCCTGCCCGCCTGCACCTTGTCCAAGGAGGACACGAGCAGATTGTGCACACGGCGGAGATCGCTCAGGTCGCTAAGAACGCCGCCCGATCCACGCACTGCACACCTGGCGGACGGGGGCGTGTCAGCGCGGAGAACCCAGCCAGGACCGGGCTCTCAGAACCACAGCAGACGCGTGCCCAGAGCACGGCCGGGGAACCCGCCACTAAGGCCTCGGGCTTCCCTGTGAGGTCAGAAACAGGGGCAGGGCTGAGGAGACCCTTCGGCGGAAGCAAAGAGTTCACTCATGTGCCCAATTCACGAGACGGTCTTGCTCCCGCCTCTGGGGAACGGCCACAGCGGGCGGTCCCAATGGCTGATGTGACAGCGGGTAGGCGCGGGTGAGTGGAGAGGGGTCCAGCAGGGGACACGGCGCTGTCTAGAGCGCGGGCAGGGGAGGCCGCGCAGAAACGCAAGGGCGGAGGGAGGACGCCAGGGAAAGCACAAGAGCCCCCGAACCCAATCGAGAGGCATGGGAGCCCCCTGAAGTAAACCCAGAGACTGTGAGAGCCCCCCTGAACTAAATCCAGGCTTGTTTTTGTTTTGGTCACACCCGGCAACGCTCAGGGGTTACTCCTGGCTCTGCCCTCAGGAGTTACTCCTGGCGGTGCTATGGAAGCATATGGGATGCCGGGGACTGAACCCAGGTGGGCCGCATGCAAGGCAAACGCCCTCCCGCTATTGCTTGGGGCCTGAATCCAGACTTTCTTCCCAAGGCTGCCAGGAAGGGAGAAGAACTGCACAGCAGGGAAAGGTTTCAGCACTGAGGGTATGAATGAGCGTGTTCACTTGGTTTTGGGGCCATACTCAGCAGTGCTCAGGGGTTACTCCTGGCTCTGCACTCAGGAATCATTCCCGGCAGGTTCAGGGCACCATATGGGACCCCATGGGGCTGAGTGCAAGGCAAACGCCCCCTCCCCGCCATACTAGGGCCCAGCTGAATGTGCCTTAAATACTGTTTTCTTCACAATGAGGCCAGAGATTAAACCAAGGGCACCGACAAGTGAAGGCGGCACCGACCACTTCCTTACCCGATGGTCACTGCTCTGCGTCCTGCAATTACTCAGGATCTTAAGATGCTTACGCCCTTGGGAATAAAATCTCCTATTTGATTTCCTTTTGCAATTCTCATTTCTCTGTTCACTTCTGAATGCAAGAGCTGTTTGTATCCCAAATTTATATCCTCATTTATAACCCAGAAAGGGAATGTGATTACTAGTTACTTCATCTTTTGACACAAAATTTAAAAAGAAATGGTCACCATTATATTTCAGTATCATGGAAATACTGTAAAACATATTATTTGATTTTTCTCCTCCTTTCTGAGGAGTAAGATTCTGAGCCACCTTTGAAGGAGAATATAAGGAGACACCCCCCACCCCCCACCTTACCTGGCAAGCTTCGCGACTATGTCCGATGGAGTGTCCTGTGAAAAGGCAGGTCTGAGAGCAGCTCCCACCTTAAAAAATGAACACAAGAATTTTGTTTCTAAAGAGCTTTTTTCCCATTTACCTATTTGAATGCTCCGGGCTTACTCCCGGTGCAGTTCACTGCACGCAGCCGACCAAGGTTCTATCCCCAGCACTCCATATGGTCCCTAGGCTGCCAGGAGCGAGCTCTGTGAGCAGAGCCAGGAGTAAGCCCTGAGCACGCTGGGTGTGGCGCCAAAGACTAAATAAATACACAAAGACACACAGAAGTAATACTGCCAACCACAACGCCTGCACTGGGAGAGAAAAAAAGAAAAAAATTTTAAATAATGAACAATGCTTTTTGGGGCCAGGATTAGCTTAGTGGTGGAGCATCGCCCGAGGTGTGTGGTCCTGGGTCAATTAACTCCCGAAGCCGGGGAAATACAGCCGCCGAGAGGGCTCATGTACAAGGAACTGCAGCCACCCCAAAACACTCTTGCCCTCCTTTTATCTGGAGAAGGGCGCGGCTGAATACCCACACATGGGCTGACGGAGGCTGGAATCCCTGTTCTGGCTTTATCACTGCTGACATGCTATCAGAAATAGCGGCAGGCCACAAGAGCTCGAAGGCCGAGGGCGCCCTGAGCACCACCACGCGCGGCCCCAAACCGAAATGAAACAGTGGAAGGTTTTATACGTAACAGGCCGGGGGCTAGAGACAGGCATTCCAGCGCCTCGTAAATTCATTTTTCTAACGGGAAAGTGCTTGGGGGGCAGGCTCTGCGGCTTCAGCTCACACCAGGTGGTGTCAGGCGGTGGTCTGGGGCCACAAAGCACCCGCAAGCAAGGCAAGTGTTCGCACCCACCTCTTCACTCATTTAATGACGGCTCAAAAGTCCGACTTTAATCTTTTGCTTTGTCTTCTGATTTGGGGGAAGGGAGCCCTCAACGCAGGTCGGCGATCTGGCACTTCTCAACCAGAGAGTGTGATCGGCTGGTAATACTCGGGCCCAGAGCTGGTGCCTGGGGTCCAACTTCGGGGCCTCCCCACAAGCACAGCTGGTGCTCCTCCCCTCTGAGTTATGGCCTGGGCGCCGGCTCAGGATGGGGGGCTCCACACATGCTCGGGGCTTACTCCTGGCTCTGCACTCGGGAATCACTCTTGGAGGGCTCAGGGCACCCTACGGAATGTCAGGGACCCAACCCCGTTGGCTGCGCACACGGCAAACGCCCTCCCCGCTGCGCCATCACTCCGGAGCCCCAGCTGTGAGATTCTGAGTGAGGAAAGTGTCTCACGTTCGCCTGGTACTGCTCCAAAATGACATGGCCGGGAATTCCGGCTCGGGCACAGACGCGAACTTCTTGATGATGTCCTCGAGCGCCTGCAGGCCGGCCATGCGGAGCTGACTGCTGTGGTCGGTGGCAGCCATGAACGCCATGCGGATCAGGTCGGAGAGATGCAAGACCAGGAAGTCATCTGGAAACGAAGCGTCAGGCCAGCTGGGAAGCTGCGGAAGCCCACGGGCTGTGGTCACGAGGACACTGACCCGCCAGCCTCTCCTGCCTGGGGAACCACCTGGGAACCGTTTCTCCACCTTCAGGGCCAGTTCAAGGCCTGAGGACGGGCTCGGCCCTTGAGTGTCAGCCCTGCAGGCTCCGAGTGGCGGCCGAGCCCTGGGCGGTCACCAGCACTGTGGCCCAATGCCCGGCAGGCACTATCGCGAGTGCCCGCTGCCCCGCCAATGCGGCCACCCGCGCCCAGCGTCAGCGGGGAGAGAAAGCAGGAGAAACCTGCCTCTCCATGGCGTCAGAACCGCCTCTGCGAGGCGTCACACTCCCGCACGGGGCTCTACGGCAATGTTCAAACACGACCCGGGACTGGACTTGGGGCAATCTAAAGAGTGAATGGGAGGAAAGATAAGGGCAGGGTCACAGAGGTGAAGGGGAGTCACTGAGGTCAGGGGGTTCACAGGGGTAAGGGTGGGAGTCAGGGGTGAAGGGTAGAGGTCACAAAGGCAAAGAGTGGGGGTCACAAGGGTGAAGGGTCACAGGGGTGGGGTCAAAGGGTGAAGGGTGGGGTCACAGGGGTGAAGGGCAGGGTCATGGGGTGAAGGGTGGGGTCAACAGGGGTGAAGGGCGGGTCATGGGGTGAAGGGTGGGGTCACGGGGGTGAAGGGGCAGGGGTCATGGGGTGAAGGGTGGGGTCACGGGGTGAAGGGCAGGGTCACGGGGGTGAAGGGCGGGTCACAAGGGTGAAGGGCAGGGTCACGAGTGAATGGTGGGGTCACAGGGTGAAGGGCAGGGTCACGGGGTGAAGGTGGGGTCACGGGGTGAAGGGCAGGGTCACGGGGTGAAGGTGGGGTCACGGGGTGAAGGGTGGGGACACAGGGGTGAAGGGCTGGGTCATGGGGTGAGGGTGGGGTCATGGGGTGAAGGGCGTGGGTCACGGGGTGAAGGGCAGGGTCACGGGGTGAAGGGCAGGGTCAAGGGGTGAGGGACGGGGTCACAGGGGTGAAGGGCGGGTCACGAGGTGAAGGGGGGGGTCACAGGGGTGAAGGGCAGGGTCACGGGGTGAAGGTGGGGCCACGGGGTGAAGGGCAGGGTCACGGGGGTGAAGGGCGGGTCACGGGGTGAAGGTGGGGTCACGGGGTGAAGGGTGGGGGACACAGGGGGTGAATGGCGGGTCATGGGGTGAGGGTGGGGTCACGGGGTGAAGGGCGGGGGTCACGGGGTGAAGGGCGGGTCACGGGGTGAAGGTCAGGGTCACGGGTGAAGGGCAGGGTCACGGGGGTGAGGGTGGGGTCACAGGGGTGAAGGGCAGGGTCACAGGGGTGAAGGGCGGGGTCACGGGTGAAGGGCAGGGTCACGGGGTGAGGGCGGGTCACGGGTGAAGGGCGGGGTCACGAGCTGAAGGGGTGGGGTCACGGGGGTGAAGGGCAGGGTCACAGGGTGAGGGTGCCCCTGGACTCACTGGCCGGGTCCCGCAGCTTGGCAGCACGCGCCAGGGCCAGGTCGGTGTGCCGGGTTGGCGCCCTCGCACAGGTGGGTGATGCGGCACAGGCAGTCGGCGGCGAACACCCGCGTGGCCCAACGCGCGCCACAGAGGGCTTCGTCTTTGTCGTCCTCGCCGAGGGCGGTGAACATGGTGTCGCTCGTCCATCTCGTCCTTCTTCTCCATCTCCCTCGTCCTTCCCGCACTCCAGCGGCGCGGCTGTGCCCACATCTACGGGGGACAACAGCACCCGGTTCCTTCCTCGGGGACCCCGAGCCTGTGTCTCATGAAGGGCAGTTGGGCAGGAACGCGCCAAGGGCAGCCCTCCCGGCTGGACTGACTGGCCCTGAGCCCAGGCTGCTCTCAGATTTCTAATTTTTTAATTTTTGAAAAAAAAAATCAGTTTAAACTTATTTTCCAAAAAATAAAGTTCAACATTTTTAATACAATTTGACCTTCGACCTCTGTGATGGGTCTTACTGATACAGGTGCGTTTTCCGGGTCACCTGGCTGAGTGTCGCTCAACACAAGCACCGGGATGCCCAGGCAGGAATGCCAGGGGGTGCCAAGGTGTGTCCATCGCTGTTCTGGGGGCGCAAGGCTCTGGGGACCAAACCTGGGGCCGGTCCATGCTAGGCATGTTCCGCCGCACCCTGTCCACAGCAGCTCATGACGACAGCTGGGGGTGCTGTGCCATGAACTCACAACATGGGTGTGTGTGCGGTGATCCCACAACACGGTGTGTGTGGTGATCCCACAAGATGGTGTATGCGGTGACCGCACACGGCCTTCAGGCCGGGCTCCCCCCACACTGCACACGCGCTACACACGTACCGCTGGAGGCGGCCAGGACGTCCTTGCAGAGCAGGAGCCAGTGGGCCAGCTTCTCCACGGCCAGCGACGACAGCATGTGCCCCAGCGTGTCGTGGATGTCGGAGCACAGCTTCCGTCCGTCTCGCGGTCCAGCATCCCGAAGAGCTGCCCCTCCAGCCCTGTCTCCGTGATGCTGACGCCGTGGTGCCGGCAGTGGGCGCCACTTGGGGACTGAGTCCGGGTGCAAAGGGGCTGACACCTGCAAAAGGCGCACACCTGGCCTGGAGCGGGGTGGCCGTGCCAGAAGAGCAGGCGCGCACGGGAGAGCCCGAGCACGCAGAATCACCAACGGAGAGCAGGAGCGCGCAGTTGCGCATGGGAGAGTAGGAGCATGCGGAGTCGCGCACGGGAGAGTGCAGAGTCGCGCACGGGAAAACAGGAGCGCACAGGAGAGCAGGAGTCCAAGGAGTCGCGAACGGGGAGCAGATCAGACATGGGAGAGCAGGAGCGCGCGGGCAGTGCACAGGAGAGCAGGAGCCCGCGGAGTCGCGCATGGGAGAGCAGGAGCGCAAGGGAGAGCAGGAGCCGCGAGTCGCGCATGGGAGAGCAGGAGCGCAAGGGAGAGCAGGAGCGCGAGTCACACAGGAGAGCAGGAGCGCGAGTCGCGCAGGTGGAACGAGCGACGAGGCCGCGAGTCGCGCAAGGTGGAACAGGAGCGCCGAAGTCGCGCGGACGGGCGCGCGCGCGGGAGAGCAGGAGCGCGCATATCCTGCAGTGCTCAGGGGCTAGTCCCGCTCTGTGCCAGAGTGAGCCCTGACGGCGCTGAGGGACCACGGGCAGTGCTGGTCATCTGCATCCCGGGCGTGAGTGTCTGACCTCCCTGCGCAATATCCCGGCCCTTGTAATTCGTATTTCTAAAGCCGTAAAGCCAGAACAGACTATTAATGAGCTGTACCCTGAACGCTGAGACAACATGGGAAGATCCTTCCAGAAAACATGGGAAGATCCTTACATAAAGATTCTTCCAGAAAAGAAAGATAGATAGATAGGTAGAAAGAAATATGGAGTCAGAAAGAAAGACAGAAAGAGAGAAACGTGCAGTCGTGTTGGTGGGGCCCGGAATACGGCACAGCGGCCAAACACAGGCTGGTACAGCCCTGATCTGCGCCCGGGACCTCACGTCTCTACCCTCGCATCGCCAAACGTGACCACTATAAGAAAGAGCAGCTAAATCCCTGCTTTATCCAAATTGTTTGTATTATTATAAACAGCAGAAGTAACACAACCAGCACTTTTAGAACAAATACTATTATTTCTGTTCGTCTCCCCGTTTTGGGGAGGGAGCGGGGGCGGGGACGCCTGCCCCCAGATCTCAGGGTTACTCTGTGCCTCAGGGGATGACTCCTAACAGTGCCCGGGGACCACGTGGGACGCTGGGAGCCAACCAGATTTCAGGGGCCAGAGCCAAGTGCTACCCAGGGGCCTGCCCCTCCGTCCTATCTCTCCAACCCAGAACAGTTATTTATTTTTGGTTTGGGCGGGCTCAGGGGTTACTCCCAGCTCTGCTTGGGGAACCATACGGGATGCTGGTGATTGAACCTGGGCTGGCCATATACAAGGTGAGCACCCTAAGTGCTGTACTATAGCGCCGGCACCCTGAGTACTTACTATCTTACTGTCTTATGTACACAGAGAGCACTCTGGGACCCACGGGCCTGTGTGGGCAAGCCCCGGCTTTCAGCACTGACCACGCACTCGGTCTCGGAGAGAGCAAGAGGCTGCGGCCACGGAGGGCTCCTACCACACCCATCCAGCAAAAGACACTGGAATCAAGGAAGCGAATATACTTTGCAAGTATTTCCCCACTCTTAGTCTGTCTTTTTTCCTCTTTATTTGGGGCGGGGGCGGGCTGAACGGGGCTTTGCCAACAGGGCCTGCCAGCCCCGCGAGCCCAGCGCTGATCCCGGTGGCTGGTCAGCAGAAAGCTCCGTAGTTTGTGCCTCTCGGGAATTCTGAACCGCCTCTGGAGCTCGACGCTCTCTACGTGTTCACTAGGAGATTCTCGCGATACTTTACAGCGGGGTTAGGAGATTCTCGCGATACTTTTACAGTGTCCGCGAGCCTGAAGTCACCGCGCCTCTCGTTCCCGTTCTCCAGCGGCGTGAGCACATCGAAGGCTCTCAGGGGTAGACATTCTCACGAATGCAGGAAACAGGCCTTGAAGGACGTCCAAACACGGACCCTGGGCCACATCAGAGCGGAGCCAAACCCCACCCAAAGGAGGAAGAAAGCAGAAACCGACTTTCTGCTAAAAAGCCTAAAACACGGCCCAGTGCGCCGCAGAGGAAACATCCCCCGAGGCCAAGTTCACTCGGTGCAGAGCTGGGCACGCGCAAGTGACTCTCCCAGGCTCGCGGGGGGTGACACAAGCGTCATTACAGCCAGCCCGCGTCAGGTGCCCCCGAGACACCTCAAGGGGTGGCAGAAATAGCCCGGGCCCACAGCCGCCAGGCTCTGCTGTTGGCAGCGCGCGGCTATGTGCAGGAGTGCCCCCTGGTGGTGTGGGGAGACAAGGCCTGAAGACAGCTGGGCTCCCGCAGGGCGCTCAGCCCCCAAAACATCCTGTTAATCACCAAGAAAACAGCACTGGGAGTTTAGCACCAAAGGGGCGGTGGGAGGGCGCACACGCAGAGGGGCTCAGGGTCACTCCGTGGACAGTACGTGGTGCTGGGCTCGGCTGCGTGCCGGGACCCCTCAACCCCCCCCCCCACCTCTCTGGCCCCAAGAGTGGTTCTATTTTACTGAGAGGAACAGGAAAGAGAAGAGATAGTACAGGGGGGGTCCGGCCGCACGGGTGACCTGGAGCCGAAGCACTGTTAGGGTGACCCCCCCGCATCCTTGAGGCCCCAGAGGGGCCCTGGGGCCTCCTAAACACCCGTAGGGACAACCTCACCCCAAAGAGCAAGAACACTAACAGTGCTCAGTTTGGGGGGCTGCACCCAGCGGTGCTCAGGTACTTATGCCTGGTCTGTCTTCAGGGCACCGACCGGGCACCAGGTTCAAGCCCAGGTTGGCTGCACGCCAGGCCAGCGCCCTGCCAGCCCCACTGGCCACTTGGTGACACACTCACCCACCGTACTGAGCAGGAAGTACATTGGCTCCAGGCCCGGTGCGGCCGAGCCTGACTTACCAGCGCTGCTGCTCTCCTTGTCCCCCGAGTGTCTGGCGAGGCTCATGGCGTATTCCGCACACTTCCGCGGCCTCCCGCTGAGCGAGCTGCCGCAGACAGGCCACAGCAGCCCGGCGGAGCAGCAGGTGGGAGCTGCACAGGTGCACCTGCGAGAGGGGAGGGCCGGGGGGAGCGACAGTGGCCTGGGGGGGGGCGCGGCAGGAGCTGCACTGAGCCTGCAGGGGGAGGGGGGGTTGGGGGCGGCTGGCAGGCAGGAGCTGCACAGGTGAGCCTGCAGGGGGAGGGCGGGGTTAGGGGGCAGCAGGCGGGAGCTGCACAGGTGAGCCTGCAGGGGGGGGGTGGGGCTGGGGGCGGCGGGAGCTGCAGAGGTGAGCCTGAGGGGGAGGTGCGGGGGTGGAGCCTGAGGCAGGTGCGGGGGGGGGTGAGTGGAGGCTCTGGCTGCTGAGGCGGCCATGGAGGGACTGGACACCCTCGGCCGCGGAAATACAGCCACGCAACAGCTGTTGGGAAACCAACCCAATACACGAAGACGATCTCAGAGGCGAAACTAACGGTCCCAGGGCAGGGTCCCGCCACGTCCCACCACACACTTCACGAAGCCTCTCGGTTATCCTATTTTCCTATTTTCCCCCCCTACCATGGAATCTAAATTTTCTTTCTTTTTTTTCGGTTTTGGCCGCACCCAGCAGTGCTCAGGAGTAAGTCCTCCCGGTTCTCTGAGCCCACCGCCTGGTGCTTAGGTCTATATGGGAAGCCGGGATCGAACTTGGTCGCCCACATGCTAGGCAAGCACCTCCCGTTGTACTATCGCTCCGGCCCCTAATTATTTTTTTAAGTGGGTAGTTTGGGGCTGGAGTGATACACAGCAGGGGAGGGCATTTGCCTTGTATGCAGCTGACCTGGGTTTGATCCCGGCATCCCATATGGTCCCCTGAGCACCGCCAAGAATAACCCCTGAGCATCGCCGGTTACTCCACCAAAATGAAAAACATCAACAACAAAAAAAACCCCAAAACAGGGGCTGGAGCGGGTAGGGCATTTGCCTTGCACACTGCCAGCCTGTGCCGCCCAGGTTCGATCCCTGGCATCCCATATGGTCCCCAAGCACCGCCAGGAGAAATTCCTGAGTGTAGAGCCAAGAGTAACCCCTGAGCATTGCCAGGTGTGACCCCCCAAAAAAAAAAAACACCCAAAACCAAAAACCGTAAGGTAGGAGGTTTCGGTGACCCCAGGACGTCCTGGGGCGCCCCTGGGGGCATTCAGCAACCACACAATGGAACTGGCCAGTGGCAGGAAAGTGCCTCTGACCCCGTTCACTGTCCTTCTGGCCCCGTCTCTATTTTTTTCTAAAAAGGGTTTTCACGACTTGGTCTAGGGAGAAAGAAGAGCGGGTCTCGCTGCGTGAGCTACGCACGACGACCTGGCTGACTGCTGGGGCTGGGCCGGAAACCGGGTGGTCGCCTGGCAGCCGTCAACAAGCCCCGCCGAGCCCCTGCCTGCGAGAGTCTAACCCAGCACACCCAGAGGACGTCACGGCCTCTGCCCCTGAGAGCATGGGCCCCGCAGAACCTGACTCCACGGCAGGGCTGGAACCAGCCGGGCTCCAACCTGGCGGTAGCACATGCGAGGGCGGCCCCGGCCCCATGCGTGCCGGTCACTGACTCGCCCCCGGCCCCTCCTTCCCGCCGGGCCCAGCCTCCCTCTTCCACAGGGGCTGCTGCCCCAACCAGCTCCCCGCCCCGCTGATCACATGGCCAGCAGCTTTCCCAGGGACCCCGGACACTGGGCTGTGGGGCCGGCCAGGCTCCCAGGGCCCGACTGCTGAGTGAATGGAGCAGTGATCTGACTGTCCACCAAAAGCGGGGTGCCCTGTGACCCCAACCCGGGGCCGACAGCACCCGACCTCCAACTTTCACCGAACCACAAAGGGGCCCTGGGCATCTGGGAAGCCCCACTTCGCGGCGGGGAGGGGGCGCAGGGAGGCACGTCTCCCAGCCTCCCAATCCAGTCCCAAGATTGGACTAGAAGGAGTTCAATCTAAGGAAAGGAGAGCTAAGGAATTTGGGAGGACGAAAATCACAACAGACCCCAGCCAAGCTAGAGTCGCACCCCCACCCAAATTGGGTTTAGTTTGGGTCAGACCCAGCTCTGCTCAGTGCTGACTCCTGGCTCTGTGCTCAGGGCTGACTCCTGGCCCCTGTGCTCAGGGCTGACTCCTGCCTCTGCGCTCAGGGCTGACTCCGGGCTCTGCGCTCAGGGCTGACTCCCGGCTCTGCGCTCAGGGCTGACTCCCGGCTCTGCGCTCAGGGCTGACTCCCGGCTCTGCGCTCCAGGGCTGACTCCCGGCTCTGCGCTCAGGGCTGACTCCCGGCTCTGCGCTCAGGGCTGACTCCCTGGCTCTGCGCTCAGGGCTGACTCCCTGGCTCTGTGCTCAGGGCTGACTCCTGGGCCGAGAGGGGCTCACTCCTGGCCCTGTGCTCAGGGAGCACTGCTGGTGGGGCCTCAGGGCAGCCCGAGGTAGTCTAAGGCAAGTACCCCTAGTCGCTGTACTCCAGCCCCCAAAATATTCTTTGCAAAAGGTGAAAAGAAAACCAGTGAATATCTGAACAATCTCAGGCTTTGTTTTTTGCTTTTTTTGGGTCACACCTGGCAATACTCAGGGGTTACTCCTGGCGGTGCTCGGGGACCATATGGGATGCTGGGATCGAACCCTGGTCGGCTGCATGCAAGGCAAACGCCCTCCCCGCCGGGCTATCGTCCCGCCCCTCAAAGCTTTATGCAGCTGCCCCCAACACAGCCCCCGGAGGCTGCTCTGCCGTCCCGATCTTGCCGCTCTCCAGGAAACAGGTGCGGGCGCGGCTTCCACTTACACAGAGGCTGGGCACGAGGCTGGACAGATTGACGTGCCGCGGCGCAAACATGTGAAGCTGCTGAAGGCAGGAGATGGCGGCGGCCTGCACGAGCGAGTCTGAGTGGTCCTGGGTGATGGCGCAGCCCACCAGGCACGAGGAGCGGATGGTGGAGACGGTCGCGCCGTTCCCTGCAGCGGCGCAGTGAGACAGGCCGGGGCGGGTCTCGTGAGCACCGACAGTCTTTGAAACGAGCCCTCCCCTCCCATCACGTTCAGACCATGGCCCAAGGGCTGCAGAACCCACAGAGACGATTTCAGAACCCGCCCACAGGCGGGAGCCAAAACGCACTCGTCAGGTTCAGACCGTCTGTGCTGGCTGCCTGACAGACTCCAGCCGTTAAGGCCACCGCTGTCTGCCTGAAGTGTCCCAGATTCCGCTTTTTTCTTTTTTTTTTTGCTTTTTTGGGTCATGCCCGCGATGCTCAGGGGTTACTCCTGGCTCTTCACTCAGGAATTACTCCTGGAAATGCTTGGAGGACCATATGGGATGCTGGGGATCGAACCTGGGTCCGCATGCGTACAGGCAAACGCCCTACCCGCTGGACAATCACTCCGGCCCCCAGATTCCTCTTTCTCAGGTTCTCGGGGTAACCAATATTAGCCCCTTGATTATAAAGCAACGATACATCTTATTCTTCCGATAACATCAACAGACAATTGTTTTCCAGGGTAGAGAGAAGCGCGGCCCAGGAGGAAGCTTGAGGGGCGGGACTCCAGCTCCGCATGTGGGAGGCCAGGATTTGGTCCCAGGACCATGGGACCCCTGAGTATCACCGGAACAGCCCCTGACACTGCTGGGTGTGGCCCCACACAGACAAAAGAACCAAAACAGTGACATCACACGCTGTCATCTACACTGACTTAACTGCCTGAGTAGCACAATTTTTTTTTTTCGCTTTTTTGGGTCACACCCAGCGATGCTCAGGGATTGCTCCTGGCTCTGCACTCAGGAATTACACCTGGCGGTGCTCGGGGACCATATGGGATGCTGGGGATCGAACCGGGTCGGCTGCATGCCGCAAACGTCCTCCCCCACTGTACTATCACTCTGGCCCCAAGAAGCACAACTTTTACCAATGCAAAACAAAGATTATATATAGAAACAACGACAGCATGGAGTCAGCTAAGAACCCTGCTCTACTGCGGAGTCTCCGTCGCAGGCAGAAGCAGGCGCAGGGGCGAGGAGCCCCCCGGACAGTGACAGGGTGTCCCCATCTGGGTGACCAGCGTGGCCGGGCCCCACCTGCGAGGGCTGGCCAGCATCCGAAGAGAACAAACAGAAAATACAGATCCCCGCCTCACCGCCACCACCATCGCCTCACAAAGAACCTGGTGAGCACCTTCGCTTACCAAGGGCGGACGCTAATTTCTCCGCATCCTTGTGGTGTTCTCTGGGACAAAGAGCGATTTCATTCCTCAGAAAGTCGAGCCCACGCGGCAGCCCTGCGAGCTGTCTCCGGCCCTAACGCCTCCGAGACTGTTTGCTTTCACGGTGCGGCGGGTACGGAGTTTGCTCGCACAAGGCCAGCCCGGGTTCAATCCCGGCACCCAGAGGCAGGAGCAAGCCCTGAGCACCACTGGGTGCAGCCCCGAACAAACAGAAGGATTTTCCGTTTGGGGTGTGTGCACATGTGTTTTGCACCTAAGTGTTTTTCTTGGGGTGCTGGTGTATGTAGACTGTGGAGTGTAGTTTGTGTGGTGTGTGTTGTGTGGTGTGAGGGGTGTGGGTGTGTAGTGTGCATACTATGTGGTGTGTATACCCATGTGGCATGTATGTGGGGTGTGTCTGGTGTGTGGGGGTGTGCAGTGTATGGTGTGTGGGGTGTGTATGGTGTGGGAGGTGTGGTGTCTGGTGTGTGTGGGGCTGTGGGTGTGTGGAGTGTATGGGGTGTGCGGTGTGTATGGGATGTATGGTGTGCGGTGTGTATGGGTGTGCAGTGTGTATGGGGTGTGAGGTGTGTGTGGGGTATGTGGTGTATGGTGTATGGTGTGCGGTGTGTATGGTGTGCGGTGTGGTGTGTGTGTGTAGTGGTGTGTATGGTGTGTGGTGTGTATGGTGTGCGGTATGGTGTGCAGTGTGTATGGTGTGCGGTGTGTATGGGGTGTGCAGTGTGTATGGTGTGCAGTGTGTATGGTGTGTGCGGTGTGTATTGTGTGGTGTGTATGGTGTGTGGTATGTGCGGCGTGGTGCGATGTGCATGTGGTGTGTGGTGTGTAGTCTGTGGTGCCCCCTTTCCCTCTCTGTAACCGTCTGTCCGGGCGCAGTCAGCAGCGCAGGTGCCGACAGCAGGGCAGCTCAGACCCGACCCCGACTGTTACGGGGCTTCCTTGGGGCTCAGACCCTGACCCCGACAGCGTTACAGGGGCTTCCTTGGGGCTCAGACCCCAACCC